>VRLP01006965.1:0-24766 GCA_009660295.1 Lophius piscatorius | reverse complement strand
GAAAGGGGTGGAGGGCACAGGTGGAGGGTTTCATCGTCCTGATGATAAACTCAACCTCTTGTTTTTCGGATATTATTTCCCAACAATAACTCCTACTTTGTCTTAATTTAGCTCATGTGAACTGAAACAAGGAAGTCTGTCTCATTGTTTTTTTGTTGTGTTTCATTACTGAGCTAAAAATAAAAATAAATAATTGTATTAATCTTCATTATTGACTCACTATGGGGTCTGATCCTAGACTGTTTGAGATTATAAATGAGTCCCATTTAATTTCAGAGCCATCAGAGGAATTTCATGTACAATGCAGAGGATTGGGGTCTTTTGGAAGAAATAGCGTTGTTGTCGGCGATGACAGCTTAGGCTTAGATTTTTGTTTTTCTCTCTCTTCCTTGACATCGTGAGAACCTTTTGATGGCTGCCATTATGTGTGCATGTCATGATTGCATGTTGGACTGGGAATCCATTTAATGAAAAGGGACTGTCGGGTTCTGCTGGAGGTACTGAGAACCCATCTGGTGTCAGAATACTTCCACTATCTAGATTAGTCTTACACGTTTCTGCAAACTTTCAACCCCAGCATTAATAGCTGCTACTTATCGACACTCGTTGCATTAAGGGACATAAAAGAGGAGCATTCAGGCTGTACATAGTTTATTGCAACTTAATAATGACAATACAGGTTTCAATACATTATATTACAAATATCTTATGTACAGACACAATGTTTCAGATCTATTGACATCAACAAACCACTACATTTATACAGTAAGTACAGTGCTTGGTTCATACAAGCAAATTGGTGGATACCTGTTCAAGCAAATCAAGATTTCAAAACAAGTATTTTAAGGGAGAAAGCAGGACTTCAAAGAGAGAGAGGACCTCCTCCAATCTAATAATGTTGATGTAAGCAGACTCTTATTGATGACAAGGGGTTTGTGCCTAATGCTAGATATTAATGTGGAACACTATTTATAGTGCATTTTATTGAAATGGACAATACTGGCCTGAATATCATCTTTTCATTACAAGTCAATACATCTTCTAATAATTTATAAAACTCATCTAGAATGAAATTCACCGGAAAAATCGCTGCGTCGTTTTTCCTGTGTCAGCCCTCTTGTCCTCCTAACCGGAAAAGAAAACCTCACACACGTACTAAATGTTTATTGCAGGATTAGTGGTGGAAATGCTTCAAACTAACCCCTGAGTAGGGTTGGGCACCGCTCACAGCACCAGTACCAGTACCAGTACCTGGGATTCAACACTGTATGTTATTTATTTTATATGCTGAACCATTAAGCAGCATTTGTTTGAGGGGAGCTTTTCCACGGCCACCTAGTAAAAAGAAAATTCCACATGGAATACCACTTCCTTAGACTAAGTGGCGGAACGCTGCTGTGAAATAAATAGAGAGGAAACGCTGTCTCTAGCTGAGATTTATTTCAAAGCTTGGTGCTGAGTGTTGCAGAATATACAACAATTATTCAATTTATACGATAATTTCACCTCCTGAACTATCGCAAAAGATCCCATAATGCCTGCTATTTTAATTGTTTTATTTCATGCCTTGGTTTTCTGTCTCCATGTTTCGGTCCTGTGATGAAATGTCGACTAGTACAGGGTGTAACGCGCGTTTGGACCACGGTTTTAAGTGAAGACGGACTGATTTGGCGGATGCACATGCAGAAACATGACGTAGAGAAGGAGTGCTCGGATTTGGGTAAGTATTGGATTAACAGAAATGTGCAAGATTTTGTGTGTTAGCAGCTCTAAATCTGGATTTTTGGCTATTTAAGCTTAAATTTCTTTCCCTACCATTAAGTACTAAAAAGAGAAAACTGCTCTCATATGAAAAAACAGATGGAGTATCTGTAAAGCAAAGACTAAATTAAAAGAATTGTCTAAGGGATCATTAATAACCAACAGTAGAGGGCAGCAGTCCATCATTGCAGAGACTAGTCTACTTTTTTCAAAGAAGAATCGACACTTTTTGCTAGTCTGTGATGTTGTCGTCAGACGGAGTCGTTAGCCTCTTGCATAGGCTCGCTAATGCTAATAAATATACTAAGCTAACTTCATCCAGGACCATTCATGCTAACCTCATCGGAGGCTCACCTCTAGGACTCGTTATAAGACTTTAAGAAAACCCATAAGAAAAACATAAAACATGCAGAAAAGTTTGAAGTGAAGCCTTAAAGAAGCAAGAATCCACTAAATTATAAAGTTTTTTAAAGAAGAACGCCGCTGTGAGAATCAAACCTGGCACGTCTGCGTGGAAGTCGTCGGAATTATCAGCTAGGCTTCCTCGATTGGTATCGCTCCTGAGCTAAAACAATTATTTTTCTTGCAGGTTATTTAATTTCCCATGTGAAATCTACGGAACTTTCACAGTGGTTTTGAAATTCAGAAAATTCAGTGAGATCTTTTGTATTAGACCAAATAAAACAGCAAGAATAATCTCTGTTGAGTTTTGAAAAGTGTAGGAATATTTTCAAGGGCCTTTTTTTTTATACGCTATATTTCAGTCGGTACCCTTTAAGTAGCCGGTTTGGTAGCCAACCCTACTCCTGAGTAATGAGAAAGAGTCTCTTGAGAGTCATATTTGAAAAGGAAAAGTCTGGGCTGTCAGGAGGTACCAGTATATGGGTCGGATGTTGCACCTTCAACATCATCTTTGTCACCTGGTTTGTTCTGGTGCCCCTAAAAAACAACAATAAAAATTGCATGAACTCTTATAGCTGTTTTTCATGTTGGTGACAGATACCTAGAGGTATCTTCATCCCTCGAACCTCAATGGAAGGTGTTTGCATTTGGACGAATCATCATGACCACTCTCTTTAGTGAATAGGCCCCTCCTCTGAACTCCGCCCAGTAGACTCCATCTTGGTAGCGGCTGCGGTAATGTCCTCCTCTGTACCAAACTCCATTCAGATTGGAATGGGCACAAGAGTTGTACCACCAGCCTCCCTTCTGGTAGTGGGCACAGTTACCTGGAAGCATTAAAAAAACTGTCAACATCGACGCAAACACAAACATTTAGCGTCGAATACACACGGTGCTCTGAAATGTATTCGACCCCCTATTTATGCCGAAATGGGGGATAGTATGGAGTCTTCATTGTCGCCGTGTTAACACGATAACGCAAATACTATTTCATGAATCATTTTCAGATTTTATAATCACATAGACCTTAGTGCGAGGAAGAACTGCATGGATTTTGAGAAAGGTCCGTTGCATTCTTCCACCACTAGGGGCAGCTTCATCTCCAAAATCACAGCTTTTGAGCTATAATTTTTCAACTGTTGGTCCAATTTAGTCCAGAATTGGTCCACATAAATCGGCTATCTTGTATATATCATATTTGACTCTAAAGGTTTATATTTTACTCACCTGGGGGTAGTTTTTTAGGAAAAATGCTTCTTTTTAAACATAATTTCCTAGCCTAGCACTTTGTCCCATTTAGTCCTAATTTAAATCATATGAACGCCTTCAAAGAATCTACAACAACATCATATATCTACTCAAGGATATATATATATATATACATATATTATTTCACTATGATGGATCACATTTACTCATAAGGTGCAGCTTTTAGTGTAAAACAAAGTACGGACACAAGGAAATCTGTATTTATCTTCATCATTGAGACACTGTGGGATCTTATCTTTTGAGTTTTTTGCCACATGTTCAAATGTGTTTGAGGATTTGACACAGTTTAGTGTAATACATATACAATACACACAAAATTACAGGAAACCAGGAGGGGTCCAGAACTTCAAAGACATGCATGCGGGTCATCTTTAACCAGTGTAATATTTTACCTGTATATGTATCATGGTCTCGGTCCAATGTAGTGAACTGCTTGCCATTATGCCAGGTGAGTGAATCACCGGCGTTGCCATGGTAACGGCCCACCCTTAGCTTATAGAAGTCCGCCTCTGGCTCCACTCGGAAGCTTGCATACTCTGCAAAGACCTTCCGTCCTGACCAGTCCTCCAGCGTCACCAGCAGTTTGTAGTTACCCTGGTTCGTCAGCCAGTAGATGTTCTCCAGCCCCAGCCAGTACTCGCCGTCAATATTGCCAAAGCCTTGCTGTGAAGTGATCAGAAATCCACAATTAAACAGATCCTTTCTGAATCTCTTGAGCTTAAAACGTGTTGGTTGGATGTCTGGGGCGGGATTCAGGGTCACTGCCTGTGTTCTGGAGGTAATTATGAGTGTAGCTCTTCTCTGGGGCTGTTTATCATCAAAGAACATCCTTATGAATGGACCTTCTGAGTCAAGTTTATAGCCTGCCTCGTGTGTCTAGATTTCCATTATTATTTTGTTATTGAGAGCACAGCAGGACACAGTGAAGAACGTTGGAAGTGCTGGATGCCTTCCTACTGCTTACTTCTGGCTCCCTTCTCGCTTTAAGTTGGTTTGCGGTATCCCCTCTACTACACATGCTTTGAATCATAGAAACGCTCTTCCTGATGGGTATACGATGTCAGTTCACTCACGGGTTTTTAAGGTTTTCATAAAAATCTTGGGGAAAAAATCTCCGTTGTTGCTCTTAGCTGAGATTTCATCAGGACCTTTGTAAATATTTGGCCTGCAATGATGTCGCTCTCCAAGAGCGGAGGGGTTTCCCTTTCCCTCAAAGGGGAAAGAGTTCCCTTCAAGAAAACATTCTGTTCCACAGAGCCCTGACTGTTATGGACTCCCTAATGTTGTTTTGTCTAAAACAGTGGGAGTACAGATACTAGGGACAGCCACCGTTCTTTTATTGGTGTCAGTGTCCGACTGAACCTTCTTATGTTGCCTTATTTTTCTGGTCGTAACAAAAATATGATTTCCGTTGAAAGAACGAGTCATTAAATATAGAACTGAAACAGCTGGAGAAACTGGTTTTACTCATTACTCCAGCTGGATAACAGAACTAAAACAAAGAAAGTCAGCAAAAAGGACAAATGGTTGCAGTTGTTATCATAACCTCCATTACTCTCACTATTCTTGTTGTCAAAGAATCTTTGACTTCTTACTGCTCTCTTGTGGATGCATGGATACCAGCGTACAGGATGCATGGAAGCGTGTGGCAACAGAGGGATCCATGTTTAAAATGGACATATGTGAGTATAAAGGAGCCTTTAACATTATTACAGGGGCGTTGGCTTAGATCAGCCTCAGCAGGGAGATAGTGAATTCGGTTCAGGGAACGGTGCCAGGGAGAGAGATTCTAAATAGCACAGGTGTCTGCTGTTGGACTCGTTGCTCTTTCGCGTTATCTGCAGTGCAGCGTCAGATGTTTGGACTGCGACACGCAACAGAGTAGCAGAACTGAGGAGACATCCCCCAGGGTTGACCAGGAGATATGTAATGTGTTCGCTGCAGTAGGGCGTCCTGTGTGACACACATCCCACAGAGCGTTAGCAGCTTGGTGCTTCAGCCTAGTGCAGTAAAGTTGTCGGTCATTTCAAACAGTTCTCAGCCTCTTATGATCAAAAAGAAGAAAATTCACCCACGGAGGCTGCATCAATGTGTTGGAATTCAACTCCCGACACACTGAAAGCAACAATGGTGCAGCAGCAACACAACTAAGACTGCTACTGTTCACTGAGAGTTTTTAATTTCTTCATTTTTTGATGTCCTGGTGAAATCGTGGCCACACTGCCCCTAGTGGTTTCCACTGGTACTGCTTTGTTTTTAGTTTTTTAGTAAGCTCTCTCAGAACATTTCAGTCTATTTTTGTTTTTACTGCCCTCTGAAATATATTCATGAGACATAAGACTGTGGCCGGGGACAAAAGCTGGTACTACAAAAGACCATTTTAAAGCTTAACATTTGGCTTTTCAGTAGCAATACCGTTACTATCCATAACAGACCAAATCTCGTCCTGGATTTGATGTGTGGTTGTCCTACCTTGTACGTCTCCCAGTTCCTGAAAAAGTTGACAGAGCCGTCCAGCCTCCTCTGGATCACGGTCCAGCCACCGGGGTCGTGTGTCTGGTCACACCACACCTGCATAAGCCGGTTGGCGTTCTCTGGCTTCACAAGGCACATGCCGCTGGTATTGTGGCCGTCCTCCAGAGCCTGTAGGCAATCCTTAAACGGACCTTAAGACAAAGGCGGCAAGAGTTTAATAGCATATTAAACTCCTTCAGTATGAGTAATGAGTAGAGAATGAAGAAAAACCCATAGTGATAAAACTCTGCCTCAGAGGATCCCATTTTTCAAGTGCTGTTTTAACGGTAGAATTGACTTTGGCTGTTCCTCTCAGAAGGGAAATGGCTAGCGGCTGAAAAGCCAAAAGAAACACTGGCATGAGGGTGAAGAGAATCCAGACTACTGAGCGACGAAACAGTAGCAAAGACCTTAAAGGACCTGTGCTGGATCACAGAGCAGGAGTATTATTTATAATATGAAAGCTTAGCCCACGCTCAAACTGCAGGAACACATCTGGCTAAATCGAAATTTATTTTATGTCCCGGCCAAATGAGGCATATAGGAATACCTTTGGAAGTCCATCTGGACATAACAAGCAAAAGTCTCTTTACAACTCCTGACAGAAAAATGGTTTCTTCTATTGATTTGTCTTTGCATTTTTAGCCTCATTAGATTTTTGGTGATTTTCATATCAATTAGTTCACATTCACGAGACTGAGGTTATGCATGACGTCCAGGTCCTCAGACCCAAAGTCTCCTATTTACATTGCAGGATAGCTCTTTTGTCACTAACATTGATTCGACTTGAAAGATTAACATCCCGTTCAACTAGCTGGCATGAAGATGCATGAAACCACCCAAGTTCACTTCTATACACCAAAACTAAACCTAATGTTTTATTTTTTATCCTCATGTCCAGTTGGGGCTTTTAAGAGCCATGAAGTGCTTAAACCAGACATTCATGGAGTTTCAGTGATTATCTGCACAGTGTAAGACCAGGCAACGCAGAGAAAAGATCTTTTTAGGACAAGGCAGAGTCCTTTTGTATTAAGCAAAAATAAATGAAACCAGAGGCAGTGTAATAATAATAATAATAATAATACATTTCATTTATAATGTACACAAGCGGTGTGTTACAGCGTAACTGCAGCCGCGCTGGGGCAGGTATGTAAGAGAGAGAAGGACTTATGGAGAGAATTTACTCATTAAAATGTGAATTTTACCCACATTAAAAAATAATATGAACATCCAAACATTAAAAGGAAAAGAAAAATTGAGCATTTATGATTGACTTTATCTACACTAAAGAGGTTTATGTTTAAAACTGTGCTCTAGTTTGTTCGAACGCTACGCTGTAAAAATTGTCTATAGAAATGACTGTTTAAAACAGTGAAATATTTAGCTTTCTTAAAAAAAGACAGTAAATAACTTTAGAATCTATGGAATACGAATAAATGGAAAACATCGAATTGAACTTTGAAAATACTAACTTTCGGTTAAAATCAACAGAAATGATAATTTGACGTACAAATCGTCATTATAAAAAGTAAATTGAATATTTTGATGGTATGAAAACTTAAAATATGGAATAAATTTGTGAAATAATGTTGATTGTAAGTTAAAAAAAAGACTGAAGTGATTGTAATTTACTGTGTTTTGATCTATTTTACTATGTCAATGTGAACAAGTTGAGATTTCAAGCATTTTACCGTCAATTATAGGGATCTATTTTTTTTTCGGTTTAGATTACACCAACATTGTGAGAATCAACCGGTTTTTTAAACGTTTTACCCAATTAGCATTGTGAAGGAGGGATTTGTGAAATCTTCGTACGCAGCTACTAGCTGAGATGTTTCTGGATGTGTTGGAAATATATCCAGTTGAGTTTGCTTCATTTACTTATTTCTGATGGGGATCCAGGTCTGCGGTTTGAGCGACGTATAATACTCTTATAAACCGTTGTATGTATGGCATGTTGTTTGTATTTTATTGTTTACCACTGTTAATGCTCTATGTATAGAGTATGAAGGAGGCTACAAATATTAGGTTTGTTGCAGAACCCAGGATTGTAAATAAACAAATGGCCATGGTAGCTTAATAGATAGAGGCGTCCACAGTATTGCCTTAAATCATGTTCTGAGATGAATTCCGGGGCTTGCAGATTCTTGTCTTCTGCAGTTTCGGCCAGTATCGCATTAAGTTGTCCCCTAAAGCATCTCCATAAGGACAAATTTCTGATTTGCATTAAATGAAACTTAAGTCACGCGGTATCAGGCTGTGCAGCAACGTTCTACAAATGTTTTGTGGATTTTCTGGAACATGAATTGTGTTTTATTGGATTTTATGGTGCCTTCTGTGCCTTTAGGATTTTTTTCCAAAGCTAGCAGATATGGAAAAAACATTAATGGGGCTGCTGGCTCCCCTGCTTCAATTGGTTGTGAAATTGTCAGGATTTTACACTTATCTAGTGCTCCAACTGGCGCTGGATTCTAAAGTTATCTCATACAACGGAGAGAAATAAAAAATAAGAGTGGGAGGTCACGCAAACGGGTGGAGGTGATGGAAGGGCTGCATCGCCGGTTTGAGTTAAAAGAGACAGGATGTGTTTGAAAGAAGAGACAACACTCTTCAGTTATGTTCCAAACTGAACTGTCGGAAGAGTCCGAAGTTTTAGTTTCCCTTTATTAAATCACGCTTGACGTCTCTTGGCCCACTCTCTGCCATCCATTTACTCTCAGGAATGTGTCCGTAGAGCAGATACAAGAACAGAGAGCTGCCCTGCCCTGCCCTGCCCCGCTCTGTCCGACTGATAAAATCTTCTGCTTCGTCGGAACATATGACTGAATCTTGCCGGGTGCAAGTGGAACAAATGACATCACTGACTCCCAATATCTTTTTATGCTCATACTTTACCCCCTCCCCTTTCATTTAACCTCACCGTGTTCCAGCTCTCTCCCTTCCTCCTTTCTTTGCTGCATTCTGAGGAGCAATTCTCTCTATTTTAACATACATAAAATAACATGAAATAGAGAGAAAGGTCTCTATTTCATGTTATTTAATGTATGGTATATGTATTTTTATTACATTTCTAAACTACATTTTATCATTATTTGTTCTTGTATTGAGGTTGAAAGGTCATATACAGTCGTTTTTCTCCTATTCTATCTTTTATTTTATTTATTTTTATCTTTCCTAATGTTTTGTAACTCATGTTAAATGTCTTAATGTTCTTCTGCACTTTGTGACAATGTTCTTGACTGTTTGTATGAATCACTTTAAATTGCCCTGTTGCGGAAATGCGCTACTATAAATAAAGTTGCCTTGCTTTTGTAACATTTAGGGCTGTTAGTTGCACGACTATGAGCAGGAAATGACTTGCCTCATTTGAAAATCCCAAACAAAGGCTACCGTTCACATGCATCCCGATGAGAACTGCAGGCAGTGTTGCAAAATGTCAACGGAAAAAAGATCTAAGTAGCTATTATGGGAAAATCAGAATCGAAGTTTTCTACTGAAGGAGAACGCTATCATCCACTAACATGCATTCAAGAGGCCCATGGCTTTGGATGCCAGCGATCCGTTTTGGCTCTAGCATTTACCCGGCTAATATGCTTTGTGTTTTTGCTTGGTTGAATCATGGCGATTGGATGATATGCATCTCAAAAGGATGTAAACAGCAGCACCTCTGTTCTCCCTGGGAGCCCTTTGCTCTAGGAATGTGTGGGACGGACTCAAACCGGCTGAAGACGCTGCTGTTGTCTCCTGATTAATGATGAAGAGGTTCCCAGTGTATACAGATCAGACACAAACTCTTTTGTCTGGGATTACTGCTTGTGTTGGCTACTGCTGCAAGAATGCATCCATAATAAAAGTTAGTTTAAAGTTCATATTGACTCACCAGAGGGCTTGGTGGAGGGGCTGAACGTCCCACTGGGCATCGTCGGGAGAACAGGAGGTAGAGATTTCTGGTCACTCTGGATCTCGTTGCTGATCGGGTTGTTGATTCGAGGATGGACAGGCGGCTGGTAAGGCTTGTTTAGAGGTGGTGATGGTTGAGGTGGCTGAGGCCGTGGCTGGGGTACCGTACGGGGGGGCGGGCGACTTTGGCACTGCTCCTCCAACAGGGCAATAAGAGTTGACTGGTTTGTGGCCAGAGAAGCCAAGTGGTGGTACTTGTGCTCCAGATCTTTGTATCGACTGGTGAGCTGCTGCATTTCCGAGGTTTGGTTCAGGATCTTGTTCTCCAGCTGCGCCAACTCTAGGGCATTGTCCCTCTTCCTGATGATCTCGTGGAGCAGCTGCATGTACAGCTGAGTGACTCTGGAGTTCATGTTTCGGCTCTCCTTCCTCAGGAGCTTGACCTCATTGACGATACCTCCGTCTACCTCTACTAACTGCTGCAGGGTCTCGATCTGCCTCTTCTGTTTCTGCAGCTCCGCATTTAGAAGCTCTAACTCCTGTTTATTTACTCGTCCCTCCAGCAAGACCTCAGGCTCCCTGGAGTTGACGCAGATAGCGCCGGTTACTTTTTGCTGAGGCACGATGAAAGTATAGGAGCACTTGTCCTGCTTCTGGTCATCTGGAGCACGTTTGCTCCTTCCAGCATAGAGGAACTCTGTCTCCAGTCCATCCTCGCTACTTTCAAACTCTTGGGTCCTCTCCTTGCTTTGACTGCTGTCCGACGGACTCCCCAAAGTCTGCCTGACCCCACAGGCTAGTCCATAAAAAAGAATGAGACCCAGTAGGACCGTTGAAGGGGGCTCCATGAGTTTGTATCCAAAGCACCAAATCCTAAAGGACAGAAAATGGAGAACATGATTGTATTATTTAAAAAAAAACTCTCCTAACTCTCCTCTTTGAGCACACCTGGCTTCATACTATTTTCTTTATGATGTAATTGACAAGTTCATTTTAAAAACAATTTTCCCTTATTTTCCTCAACTAAAAAATGTGGAGTGGAGAACCTCTGGTAGGACCTAAGAGATGGTTAATCTGGTGTGGGCAAAGCCACAGGAAACACTTTTAGAGGCCCGCGGTGGCCCTAACATGCAAATCAGTCATCCGACCTGGACTAAGTAAGACCCGAGTGAAGAACTAATGGCCCTGTCTAATTGCTGGTTTCCTCTCAAGTTTTCCTCGGAATATGAAGTGGAGTCTCAGTTTTATCTGATTATGTCAATTATCAGAGCCTTCGTTCATTCTTTAGGGAATGTCTTATCCTCAAGGAGTCCTACATTTTTAGCCGTTCAGCTAATCTATGTAGGAAACAATCACATTCATTTCACCAGACAAACACTAGCTTTGCACTTTAGCGCCATATTAAATTGGAATAAGCTACCGTGACCCCAAAAGGTGGGCACAGAATAAACATACATTTAAAAAATACTAAAGAGAGAACTGTTATTAGCTGTTATTGACAGCTGTTTTGTGTAATTTGGGGGGTTTTTTTGACAAATTTTCTTAATAGCTAAAGTAAAAAAATTTAGTAATTTCATTAATTCCTTTGCATTACACTATTTTTAATGTATTATTAATGATACGCTGTATAAAACTTGGTTGCGATATCTCCTTGTAAGGATCCCAGGAAGACTAATGGTTATTTAATTGGCAGCTAATAGGGATCCTTATAAAACAAAGGGACAAACAAACAACAGAGCTGGAGAAGAAAACATTGGCTTGGCTTCCTTGGAAGTGATTAAAATACTGTTTTCCTGAGGGAAACCGCAGTGGGCAGATCATCTCACAACCATTTGGTCTGATACTCTGAATTCCCCGGATACTTTGGATACTCTGTCCTCCATCACCTGCCAACAGCTGGCAGCACAGACGCAACCAAAGCGGGGCTGGAGATCATTACAGCTCCCAAAAATATTTGCTACCGAAAAAAGATTAGATCTGAAAGGGAAATCACCCACTTAACCCACTGAGCACCCTTGGTGGCTGCTGTGACCTTACAGGGCAGGAAACCCATTATATTCCTGCCTATTATATAAATCAAGAATCCCAGGGTTGCTGCAGTGAACACATATCACTGCTGGAGGGTTTTCCCTCTGGTTATTAGTTGTTGTTGGCCGACTACATCTGGTCTTGATCCATTTTTTGGTTTAAAAATTGAGTTTCCGGAAATGTTTGAAAGTTTACTAATCTCCTCAATGCCCCAAAGAAAAATATTTCCTCTGACTAATGTTGTGTGGATCTCTTTAGTCGACACATCGCTGTTGTAGTGGAGTGTGTTTAGCCTAGTCCGCTGTTCTGGCTCAGGCTCTGTTTGGGCGACTGCCACTACTTGTCCATGAGACAGAGAAACTGTGCTCCTCTCTGCAGGCCTGGACACCTTCGCTTGTGGAAAATCTGACACGCTACCAGATGATGCTATTCGCGGAGCAGTGTTACATATTGATCGTGTTGCATCAGGCCTGCATGGGTTCAGCCCTTAGCGAAGGAGGGAAGCGAGGTGCATTCACAAACCCAAACGCAACAGTTTTGGGAATTCCAGAACTGCGTCCTGGAGAGTTACCCCGAGAACTTAATACATTCAGGGGATTATGTGATCACTCTCATTGTTTGTTTGTTTGCTTGGTTGTTCACAAGATATGTGATCTGGTTGTAAATGGATTTTGAGGACTTCACTATTGTGAAGGAGTTCCTAGAACTTTGAGTTGGATGGGTCCAAGTACGGGTGCTGTTTGTATTTTTCACTGCCTTAAAAATTTGTAGATATAGCCTTTCTTTTTGCCAAAGTCATGAAAAAAAATAGACCAATTAAAATAAAAACTGTCCAGACATGCACAACTCATGATGTTCCACCACTTTGCTCCATTGGATCCAGATCAGAAGAGACTAGTTCACAGAACAATACTAAAGAGGGGAAAAAACATGGCCCTGCCAGCAATATGAAGCTGACATAACACAGATTCAGAATAACTGCAATAGATTTCATGTATATCTGAAAGATAGGAAGTAATATCTAAAATACAAAATAGATCCATTATTTCTGTTGATAACGCATAAGCTACCGATTTTAGACACAATTCCAAATGCTAGGAGTAGGTCACCTTTGTTTAGCACCCACAGTGTTCTGTTCAGTGTTCTGTACCCCGGGTGCAATGAAACAACAATTGACAAACTTCTCATGGAAATTGGAAATGCCATTATATGAAATGTCATGCATGTATAATGCAAACCCACACTGGTACACACATATCCTCTTTTAGAAGCCAGAATGTAGCAGAAAGTGCTGTTGCCTAAAAATACGTTTCGTGTAATTGTGCCAAACAATGATGTCATCGTCCCATTTCATGGAATTGATGCAATATAGGAACATTATAATTCTATTATGATTCATTATTTAAAAACGTGTTTCTAAACCTCTTGAGTCCATCTTGGTATGAACCCTGACCCTGAGCATCAGGGGCGTTGAGTGGAGTTCGATTGTTCTCCCCATGTTTGCAACTTTTCTCTCTGAGTACCCAAACTCCCTCCCACAGTCCAAAAACAGCAGTTGGTTTAGAATGGAGACTCTTAACTGCCCATAGATGTGAGTATGAATGGCTGTTTCTCTATCTGATGTCCTGAAACGATGCAAATGGCAACTTGTCCAGGATCCTCCGGTTCAAAGCCAGTTGTGGTAGGCTCCAGCCCCCTTGCAAACCTGCACAGGATTAGTGGTTACAGAAAATGGAAGCTTTAAAACTTCCAATTGGTCGGTTTTCAGTAGAAATGGAGCTGGCCAAGGAATGCACTCTCTGAGTTTGTTCGTGTTTCTGTTTGCACCACCAATAAGACACTTTGTTGGCCGGCAACATCACTCACGCACGACATAAAACACCAAGTTAACCGAAAATGCGTATCATGTATCCGAATTTTGGGCATGCATTTTCGATTTCGTCATTCTAAAAGCTTACTTTCCCCATCTGGCGTGTTGATAAATCTAATCATAACATCCATCCCTGTCTCAGTCTTGGTTCCTCTATGAGATCAGTCAGTCAAATTTGGATTTTCCATACCGGGGCCTCCATGACTGAAGAGTTAATGAGGATGATGGTTCAGCTGTTGGCCCCAGAATTCAAAGCTCTGACCTTATTATTGGAAAAACAAGTGCAGGTAGTTTTTGTAGATAATATGGTGTTATTAGGGGATGCCACAGAGGACCGAGCAGAATGTAACTCCTGTGTAGGGGTACTGTGGCCTTCAGCTCCCGGAGTTCCTTAATTGAAAGCTGCTGCATATTGGATGACAGAGGAGTCCTGTGCAACACCCCCATCCAGTCATAGGGGGCCTGTCAAATCAGAAAGCATTACGGAGAGGCTTATATTGACTTGTGAAGACTGTCAATCTTACAAGCACCTACTCTCACAGAGCCGTTATAGCTTATATTTGCATGAAAGTTAATCCACATAGCAGAAATGTTTTTGTCTGGTTAATCCGGGCCTGCTGCCAGCGCATTAGGACGGAGACATGGAGAGGAGAAATGCAGCACATTTCAAGAACATGACCCTTAACACATTCTACCCTCCTGGCCTTCTCTGAGCAGAATAGAGTGAGTGACCAGCTCCTTTTTTCAAAAGTTGCTGTCAGTCTATATTGTATGAGTTTAAAAATAATGTAAGAGGTGGTGCTTCACTTTTGTTTCAAAATGTTTTCCACAGCTGGAACATTCTGCTTGTATTTTGTCACCTAAAGGTTCATTTATACTCAACATTAGAGATGGATATGGGCGGATCCTTCTTTTCATTTTGTGCGTACTTGTGGACATTTTCAAAGAACTTATGGATACTGATGAAATTGAGCACTATCATCAGAAATTGTTGGAGGGAAACGTAACAAAATTTCTGTTAGTTGAGCAACTAGGCGGAGGAATCTCAAGGCAGTGGAAATATTCTAACGTAAACAATGACGACGAAAGAGTGTTAAATTACGCTGTGTAAAACTGTCGAGAGGAGGCGTGACGAACATGCTTCACTACAAGCATTTTGAGCAAAAGCCTGTAGATCCAGCATAGTGCAATTAAGTTGAGGCAAAAATTGTCCAGAGAAGACCCATTGTTTCCAAAAATAACACAAAGCGCTTACCCAGTATATTACTTTTGATAATCAGCCGTTATTGGCTGTAGAAGATACAGGTTTTATCGTCTTCTCTGTGTATTAATACCCAAATATGAGATTCCCAGCTGTCGCTACATTACAGACTACGCATCAAAGCTGTACGACTTTAAAAAACTACATTAGCAGCCTGCACAATGGATTTTTGGACCTCAGCCACAAAGTAAGTAAATTAGGTTTGAAGTACTCGTATCGGTATCAGCGGGTAAATGAGCTGTAAGGAGACAGAGAGAGAGACCCTCTAAAAAGCTGTTCACTCTGAAATTAAATTTATTAAGTAAATCTTGGTGTGGCATGATTACATACAAAGCCAGATGCAATGCTTGGTTTGAGAGTGCTGATGGAGAAGTAAAGAGAAGGTCGGAAGGAGATGCATTGTGCCTCTGTGGATCTAGAAAAACGATATGACAGAGTGCCGAGGGAGGAATTGTGGGATTCCATGAGGAAGTTTGTATTGGCAGAGAAGTATGGTAGAGTGGTACAGGATATGTGTGAGAGCAGCATGACAGCAGTGAGGTGTGCAGTCGGGGTTACGGTTCAAGGTGGAGGTGGGTCTGCATGTGCAGAAATCAGGAGTTATCTGTGACAGATGAGTAGCAGCAGGAGTGAAGGGAAAGGTTAACAAGACGGTAGTGAGAGCAGCACTGATGGAGGGTTTGGAGAAAGAGGCTCTGACCAAAAAATAGGAGATGAGCTGAAGATGTTCAGATGGTCCTTGGGAGCGACGAGGATGGACAGGATTAGAGACGAGCACATCAGAGTGACAGACCAGGTTAGATGTCTTAAAGACAAAATAAGAGAGGCAAGATTGAGATGGTTTGGACACGTGAAGAGGAGGGAGAGTGGATCTATTGATAGAAGGAGGCTAGAGATGGAGCTATAAGGAAGGAGAAAAACAGGGTGACCAAAGAGGAGGTTTCTGGTGGTGAGAGAGGACATGCAGTTGGTTGGTCTGACAGGGGAATATGCAGAGGACGGAGCAAGAGGGATACAGATCATCCGCTATTTGCTTCGTGTTCGGTGTGAACACACCAAACATGGATAATGTGACATCAAAGGCGGCAGGGGAATGCATTTCACCTGCTCAGAGACAAAGATGTGGAATGGTTGAGGTTGATACCACGTCTGCAGGAGCGACACCTCTATTACCTCATTGACATCACATGATCGCTGATTTGCTAGTAGTATAAATTTGTTGGAGGTGACTGGGCCTCAACCCAACACTGATTGATGACTAATAAATGTTTCACATTACCACACTTGAGTTGAAATGATCGTGCTGGTCCTTCCTACAGCCATCACTCATTCAACCTGCACAAACAGCCACACTGAGCCTGTCCTTTGTAACCTCCTGATGACTGTGTTTGCCCAGCGGCTCCTGTGGTTTCTCCCCCTGGAACACGAGCTCCGTCTCTCAGTGGTGTTTTGTGATTTTCCCTCTCCGCAGAGGGCTTCCATGCTGGACGTCGTTGGCCCGGAATCTCCCGCTCTAGGCTTCCCCACACTTCAAAGTTGAATGGAAAACTGTTGCAGTTTGTGATGAAACGTGAAGGTCTGCGAGTGGTTTCAGTGTTTTCCACTAACAACCCCTGCTGGGCTCAGTCTCTCAGGGACCAGAGAGAGTCCCATCTGCCTCGGAGGAGACAGCCTGTTATTAACCCGGTACAACTGAGTGTCTGCTCCTCCTTCTTTGCTGTTAACAGCCCCGACAGCTCGTTACTGCCCTAACATCAGTTTGCTTTAACAAGCTGCTGTTGGCTGGCAAGTAGCGGCAACGATTTACTGCTGTTGAGAAGCGACTTGTCCCAAGTCTGAGGAAGAGATTCATCGTAGTCTGATGGCCAAGTCCTGTTGGAATAGCTCTCCTTCACACCAAAGTGTTTAGGTTTAAGTCAAGTCTGTGTTTACCTGACTTCAAACTCTGGATTTCACTCCATGTTAAATCAAGTGTGATGAGGCCGCTACAGCTTAGGTCGCCAAGTCTTTGCCCCGACTTTTTGGTCATGCTCAGCACATATTAATTAGAAGGTGGGCAGACTCATGTCTCCCACCCCAGCCCCTCTCATTTCAGCATGAGCACGGCATTCCTAACATTCTTCGTCACCTCATTAGAGCGAGCTGCCGAACACACATGGTGGCGGGCGGACGGCGGACGGCGCTAGACCCGTGCAGGCGTAAGACCACCACTCCCGTTATCCCCGCCGGACCTATAAGACGGGCTGCATCTGCTGACCCATTTCAATCGGTTTGTCCTACTTTCTGGGTGAATGCCTCACGATCACATCATCCTCATCCACTACAGGAGATCACAACAAAACTGTGCAGCACCTCATTTGTCAGCCGCCGATAAGAAGGCGAAACTCTCCACTCCAAACATCCCGCGTTCTGCATGACAGCCAATATGTGTCGGATCAGAACCACATTCAATTTACTCAAGGTGATCTGATCTATTGCGTTGCATGAGAGGGACCTCATTCTTTCCTCAAGCATGTAATGTCTCTAAGAGTGTGACCTGACATCTTCATCGTGATCAGCCTCAACTACCTGCTCAGTTTGAAGGTGCGTTTGTTTTGACCCTCCACGGAGCAGGAGGGTTGATTTTTTTTTGCTTAACTCGAGGGTTTGTTTTGTGACTTGGGGCCTCACTTAAGATATGAGTCAGTGTGGGAGGCAGGGTGGATTGTTTCGATAAGTCCCTACATTCTACCTCAAAGACCCCTTGTCCAAACACGGGCCTGGCAACAGAGACAAAGACAGGATTCAACCGCGAGCTTCCCTCTCCTCTGGAGCCCGGGGGGACATCCTGAAGCTGCAGCCTGCTAGACATCTCGTTTTCTCCATTAGTTTTAAAAGGGAATGGGACATTTCAGATATTAGGATTTCCATGCTGGAGTTCTGGTGTGTGTTATACAAAATCTACTAGACATGTTTCCATGAATCTTGGTGAACGGATTATGGACCAGGGAAAAACCCAATATATGGTTTGGTGTGGATACAGGAAACTTTCCCCCCCCAATTTCTCAAGTTTTGCAAGATTATTTAAATATCCCATAATTACACACTAACTGCTGATTTGATTCCCATGAGCTCATGTGAATGGGTGAGCCATGCGGCTGACAAAAGTCTTTGAATAATGATGCAAATTCAAATATACGGTCGGGTGGAACTTTCCTGAACAGTGCAACACATTTTCTTTTTGTTTTTCTCTGTAAAATCCATAATTTTCACTTCTTTTTCCTCAATTTCTATGATGGGCGAGTGGCAAATTAAGAATTTCACTGTGTTTTCCTATGCATAATATGGTAAATATCTTGAACCTGAAACATTTTCTCTAATTTTGTTGTTAATTTAAATTGTAATGTAAAATAATGCATGGTTTATGTAGGAGGTGCAATAATCCAGATCTGCATAAAACTATAAACTTTATGACACTTAATTTAACAGAAAGAAACCTGTTTTATAATGTTGTGCAGGTTTTAATTCATCCAGGTTATGCTATAAAAAAAGAAGTCCCGTTGTATTGTACAACGGGACTTCGTTATACAATACAACAAATATTTATGTCAAATAATTTGGATTATCAGACCACTTTCCTTTTTCATTGATGCTTCTAATATAACAGGTAAACAGACATGTATAGAGTTGTTGGAACCCGACTGAAGAGTGTTTTTTTGACAAGCTGAGTGTTTTATCAGTGGCAAAGAAGCCCTTATCCTGGAGAAGGGGCTCCAGCATCCCACTGTTCTAAATCAGCCCCCCCCCTCAAACAAATCTATCAGAGCCATCTGCCCGGTTAGTCATCAGACTTACTCACATAGCAAAGACATGACAACTGTTGAATTAAACCCAGAAGAAAAATGTGTAATAGAGTGAAAAACAAAGACAAAATAGCTGCTTCACTGTTCCCTTAGATTGCTCCAGTTTTCAATGAAAGCTTTGAGATAACTCAAACCATCTATGGATGCAAAGAGCTGAATTGGAGATGCATACAGAAAGTGAGACAATACTTACGAGATAAATGAAGGGTTCTGACGAGGCTCCCTCAGTTGCCTTGCCCTCCTGGCAGAGCGGATTGAAGCTTCTCCTGGCACACACTCATCCCAAGTGTGAAGCCTGTGAATAGTTCCTCACCGTTTTTTGCCACCTTAGTTCACTCCAGCAGAGCGGAGGAGCGGTAGGACAGCTTCAGAGCCTATTATTAAACCACTGTCAGTAGCCCCAACACAAGCTTCACTTGCCAGCAAACATTGAGCAGAGTGTTCCAAATCCACTTGGAACACTTTCAGGAGAGGAGTTGGATGAGGGGCTTGGAGTCCGGGGCAGGTTTGGTACCGCCTGTGGCCCGTTAGGAGAAGACTGTCACTTTTCTGTGCACTGAATCCATCACTTCTGCCTCACAGCTCTAAGAGGCCGTCTCTCTCAGCTGCACCTCTCTCTCTCTCCGTGGTGCTTATAAATGATGAAAAATCCTCAAGCAGTGTTTCAGTAGCCTCCCCCTCTGCCTTAAAAATGAACACATTCTTGTTTAAAGCAACAGCCGTCTTCCTCCACCCCTCCTCCCCTTGGCACAAAAGAGATACACACACACACACACACACACACACACCAACTGCTCAAGTTTCCAACCCCCTGCCCCCTGACCACTGGTTCAGCACCACCACCACTATTTCTGGCTTGGACCGCATGGTTCTGCTGGTGGTGGACAGCACTGACGTTGCACTGATCACATTCTAATAGGCTGTGAATACATACACCCCTGAGGGGGGCGGAAAGAGTCCTGGGGATAGGAAGCGGATCCAGGTGTGTGACTCTGGCCAGGTCTTGCTGAGCGGCTGCTGACACTGCTTCATAGCCTGGAGGTGAGGTGTCTAAAAATCGGCTGGATCCGCCTACAGTGCAGCACACTTGAGCTACATCTTGCTGGGGGGACGTTACACAATTAGCTGAAAGTAGAGCTGTGCTAACTAGCGCCCGTGATTGCTGATGGACAGGATATGAAACACATTCTCCTGTCAGTGTGTCTACAGTCCTGCTACAGAAAAGTTAAGATTTTTAAACACAAATACTTCAGATGTAGTTACCTTGTTTAAATGAGATGTATGTTTATGTCCAGCCAATCCTGTTGTCCCTGAGTTTGTACAAAGATGATTTACTCTGTAGTAGTTTGTGGGGGAGGCATCCAGACGCTGTACTTCATTAAATTCCACCAATAACGGTACAAGCTACCTTTCATTGAAACTAATTTACTAACAGTTACTTTAAGTACTCTATTTTGTATCTAAAAACAACAGTCCCAGTATAGTCTTATCCTCCCAATACGAGTCCTTTGTCCACGATAGCCTCACCCGACAATTCGGAATCGCATTGGTATCATTATTCATTGGAATATAAGAGTAAGAGAAACATTCGAAGGTAAGGTTGTGCAGCGGTTAGCACAGCTGACTCACAACGAGAAGGTTCTGAGTTCTTGGCACCTTCCTCCGGGTACACTGACTTCTTCTCACGGTCCAAAAACATGCAATAGAGGTGAATCAGTGAATCTAAAGGTGTGAATGCTTCTCCGTCTCTGTGTGTTGCCCAGTAATGAATTTAGGACTTGTCCAGGGTGAACGGTGAACCCAGCCTCTCACCCAATGTCAGCTGGGATAGGCTCCAGCTCCCAGCACGGCACCTACCAGGATTAGCGGTTATAGAAAACGAGAATGAGTAAGTATACCTAAGTTCAAGAATAATTTCCAAATACACTTTATGTCGTATGTATACTTATACTTGTACTGTATATTATTGCACTATAACAGAAACCTTTCAGGTTTACTAATGTACAACTTCTTGGGAATAAATGGGCCAAAGTTTAGATGCCAATAAACGTACACTTGAATTAGAATTATTTTTTGTTCAGGGTCGTAAAATCCACGTACGTAGTCTCAGCTACAATTTGATCGAAGTGTAATGGATCGAAATGGTTTTGCTAAAAATGGAAAAACTTTTCCTCATGAATTTAAAGAAATGGGTAAGGGGGCATCTTAAAAAACTTAAAGTTTAAAAACCATTTTCGATAGCCTGCATTGAGACCACCCAATCACCGTTGTCATGTGAACAAAAGGCCAAACCACAACAAAACAGCCTGCAGCATTATTATCTGTTATCTCACAGTAGTGAATTTTCCGTGTATCCAGGTGAAGATCTGGATCACCGCCAAAAAAATACAAGTGACGCTTCTGGCAACGCAACCTACTTCTCAAAAAAAAAAAAAAAATCAAAATCCAACCTTCCTGCTGAGACAGACAAACCAACGCTGACAAGTCACGACATCTTGGTGAATGAAAATGGAGAAAAATGGAGAAAAATGGCTCCTGTTACATAGATTGTAATTATTAGGTGTCCGTTAATGTGAAAGCAGAAATGTGGAGCTTTAACTTTTTAATAAGGCTGGGGAGATTGTGATTGATTGTGAGGTAGATCCGGATCAAAGTGCTGTTCCAGGAATGTTTTTGTAGCTTTGGCACAGAGCGGCGTTTTTTTTTTAGTTTCACCTGCCTCAGCTTTTTCTTTCATTTTTTATGATTATAATTTGAAATCAGTTGTCGTTTTACCAAGAACTCATATTTTTTCCTATGACTCCTTACTTTTGTAGTGTTTAATTTTTTTTGTGGTTAAACTGAAAAGGACATTTTGATTGTCTGTGAGGTCACAAACATTAGAACTGACAATAAAGCTGATTGGCAGTTATTTTTATCAAACATTTTGTCTTTTTACCCTCAAACCATTTTTCCTTTGATAATCATCCATTCATTCAGAAGTCATCATTCAGCATCTGTTCTGACTCACTGAGGACAATGGCAAGTTCCACTTTCCAATAATGACCGACCAGAAGGATGACTGATACGTCAGATGTGTGTGTGACCTACTGCTCCAGGATAAGTGTGTCTTTGTTACCGATTTAACACGCACACCTGTCTTTTTACAGTGTCATTTATTCTAAGATGACTGTACTGGAAATATACGAGACGGATTCCTTCAGAATTGTCATGTGACTTAGGTAATTGAATTGAATCGTTAAAGCTGAAAGGAGGTTTGAAAGAGTTAATCTATTAGTACAGTGTAGCCAGGAAAAAAGGTTTTCCTGATAAAATCAGTAATTTTTTTGTCAGGAAACAATGTAAGTAAGATAAAACATTAAAGACTCTGACAAATATTATGTTTTCCATCATCAACAAACAGTATCCAGCTGATCTGGATTATTATCTGGAGAAACTCCGCACGAAAAGTTATTTTTTATATTCTGTCATAGTGTTTCAAAAGTTGAAAATGGTGAGGGAGTTCTGTAAAAACATCTTAAATCTGTTACTCACTTTCTTAGAAGTTATGGCACAGTGTCATCAAATTAAACAAACCCTTAATGTGAATCCAGAGTTTCCTGAGTTTGAACTTTTTAGGAAACGTGTTACGGAATAATTATAAACCAAAAAAAGTACGGGATATTATCAAATCCCCATCGCCGCTGCAGATCCTTCGTTTAAATGTGATAACTCAAAAACAATTTCATGGATTGTTTGCAAATTGTATTCCCATTGTATATTTCCACCACTAGGTGGAGCTTTAGCTTCCGAAAGTTTCGGGCCATCATTTCTCAACAGTTGGTCCGAACTTTGCTGCATATGAATGGACTCAAGGAGATCTGTCTTTAATCATATTTCACTCAGCTGGGATAGGCTCCAACCCCCCGCGACCCTGAACAGAATAAGAGTCTGATAATGAATGAATGAATGAATGAAAGTTCATATTTTAGTCACTAGGGGGAGTCTTTTTATTAAAAAACACTGTTTTTGGAGAAGTTCAATCAGGGAGATTGCTTGTACAATGCAGGGGATTTGGAGCTTTTCAGGGATAAACCCTTGCTGTTGGTTGGTTTTCTACACCCAACTACTTTGCAGAAGGAATGGATGTTCCTCTTTTGCTATGATATAGTTCTCAGTCTTGTGCAGTCGCTGCAGCAAACAGAAGTTGGCTCCTCAGCCTCGAGTTTATTACTGAGAAGGACTTTGGAAGCATTTACTCAAGTGTTTTATTGTAGCTTTTTGTTTAATAAACTGTACTTACAGTGGATGGGATGTGAGATCCTCCTCCCAGGAGTTCAACATCAAACATGCTACAGATGGTGACTTTAATGTGTGTCAGCTATAAACCCGCTCGAGGGAAGGAAGGAAAAAGATCACAATAAATGGGGATAAGTGTAACGTCTCAGTTTTAGATTACTTCCCTTTCATTAACATGAGGTCGATTACAGAGACAATTCAGAAACTCTCACTGATGTTAAAGGAACAGTTCACCAAGAAATAAATGTTCTATCTTTATCTATTCAACTTGAAATTGAAGGTTGAGTGAAGTTTCTTAGTCCACAAACTTTTCTGTGTCCCTTCACAGCAAGACAGAAAAAAATGCATGAAGAAAATGGGGACGTGTTTTACAATATATCATTTAAGCATAGTATTACTTAATACAGATCATACAGTGCAGTCATTTTTTCCCAAAGCCCAGAGACTCCAAATCGATTTGAGAAGACATTATTTGCAAACCTTTTTGGATGAAATCTAAAACTGTTACTATTAAGTTTCAGTATGAGCCTACAGCCTTTATGAGGAAGGTGAACAAGGTTGGACGTTCTTGTCTAGACAACATCAATGGGAACTCGCCATCTCTGCATACCTCAGTGTTTACGTGCAGAGCAGAGAGAGCTCTGCCTACGCTGGCGTCCCCGACAGCAAGGATTGATCCCCCAATCCCCTGCGTCGTACAAGCAACCCCCCTGAATGAACTCCTCAAATTAAATGTGACTCATTAATAATCTCAAACAGTCCACATTGATTCAACCTAACTCTTTCTATGAAGTCAGTAATATGCTGTAAGATCAGATCCCATAATGTATCAATAATGAAGATTCCCTTTTATCAATTCATATGAGCTAAATTTTGACACAATTGGACTCATGGTTGAGAAGTTATGGATGAGAAACTGTGTTTTCCAAAAAAAAACTCTTCCTAGGGTGTAAAAATCTGAACTTTTCAAGTTGAAATAATATATGTAAAAGATCGAGCTGCCTGTGTAGATTCAAAGGAGCAAATTTGGACATAATCGGACAATTAGTGTGACAACTGTGAAAAGCTGTGTTTCATGAAATTTGAAATATTACTAAAAATATGAAAAATTAAGGTAAAATATGACAAATACATACACATACATATAAGGTAAACTTGGACTAAATCATACCAACCGTGAGAAGTGTTTTCTGTCATCAAAAAGTTCCCCCTAGTAACTCAAATATAAGGTGTAAAATATGATCAACACAAGATAGATCGATTCAAATGCACAACATTTGGATTAAATGGGACCAACAGTTGAGAAGTGATGGCCTGAGATAGTGACAAATATAGTTAACCATGCTTCCCCAAAATCAACCCACTTATTCCTCCTACTAAGGTGTAAAATTATAAAATGATCAATGAAACGGTTTTTGAGTCATTGCGTTAACATGAAGTATTTGCGGCCGACATGGACCCGATGACAATTCCATAATATCCCTGTTTATTCGGGAATATTTGTCATATTTTCCCACTGACCTCAACACGATCCCTCTGTTCTACCCACTCATAGCGCCTCCTCCTTCCCCGGACTAAGCTCAGCACCATGGGTGATCGGGCCTTCTGTTCTGCTGCCCCTCGTCTGTGGAATGCCCTCCC
>VRLP01006964.1:0-24770 GCA_009660295.1 Lophius piscatorius | reverse complement strand
TGGGAGTTCTGATCTCTTTCACCTCCTCCACCAGCTGCTCCTCCACCAGCTGCTCCTCCTCACTCTCAGTAACTGTGATCTCAGCTACTGCTGCTCCATCACTTGTTACCACTATCTCCTGTTCTCCTCCTGCCTCTTCCACACTGCTGTCATTATTTATTTCATCTAACTGAACGACTGCTGTTTCACCCTCTTGGTTCTGCTCAGCCACGTCGTTTTCCTGCCCCTGTTGTGCCTCAGTTGCCCCCACCCCATCCTGCTCAGCCTCAGGCTGGGTTTGATTGACAGGAGGTTTGTCAGCGTTGACAGGGGAGACTTTCTCAGGGCACGCACAAACTATGTGTCCTTCTTTGCCACAGCCAAAACACTTTAGGACCCCTGATGTCACAAACACAACATAATCAAAGTCCTCAACTTTAAGGCTGAAGACCAGGTTCAGCTCCTCATCCTTCCTGCTGAGGATCATGTACACCTGTCTTCTGTGAGAAACCACGTGCTTTAGAAGCGGGGATTTGCGTCCCGACGGGAGTTTCCTGATGGGGGAAACAATCTTCCCGTACCTGGTCAGATCCCTCACCAACACCTCGTCACTGATGAACGGGGGACAGTTGGAGATTGTCACCCTCGTCGCAGGTGTTGACAGAGGAGACACTGATACCAGCGTATGGTTCACTATGATACCCTTCTCTATGATCCTGTTCGCCTTCTCCACGCTGTCCACAAACAAAACCACCGCGCCGCTCATCCTAGCAGCTGACTTGATGCTTCTGTGACCCACCACGTCACCGACAGCCAGACCACAACTCTCCACCGAGCAGGGAAACGTTGGCGAAACTCTAAAGCCATGTTTCCTGCTCAGTCGAACGTACTCCATATTAGCGCTTAGCACGCCGACCAGCTAACGCTGGTGGGCTCCAAACACACACTCAAACCCCTAAACCCCACTCTCCGTGCCCCCCACACACCCGAAAGTTCTGAAAACACACTGTGTACAACAATATATTCCGCAATCACAAAAATAGAAAGAGAAAACACGTACTCACAATCGCTCTCACACGACCGCTCAGCACACCCACTCAGTCCTTCCACTCAGAGAGAGAGAGAGAGAGAGAGAAAGGGAGAGAGAGAGAGAGAGAGAATGTACTTGAAGTTGACTCAAATGCACTACATTTGAACTAAATCGAACCAATGGTTAAGAAATTATGCCCGAAAAACTTTTGCCGATAAAACTCCGACCAGTGTTGGAAATATATGAAGATTGATATGAATGCTTGCTCAGCAAACAATAGCATTTGCTACATTAGTTACTAGTCTCAATACTTGCAGTGTTTAGATGCCCTCAAATGCAATCAATACTGTGAGAATTAGCAATTTAGTCACACTAACCAAATTTTTTTGTATTAAACTCATACTTTCTAATTTCTGTATATTCTCATTCATTTAGGTCACAGAAATCCTAGAAGATTGAATCCAAAGCAACTTGATTTCTTTTTTAAAGTTGAAGATGTTTCACCTCTCATCCAGGAGCTTCCTCAGTTTTAGCCCACTGGTGGAGATTTAGGGATTTAACCTCAAAGTCACAAGAATACAGCTGACCACGCATCACTTATGAGGGTTTTTGGAGAACCACATTAAATGTCTTGATTAACTGCTGGCTCGATATTATGAGTCGTTATCATAACGTGATGCAAGGTTTGAATGTGACTTTCTGTCAGACAGTTCCACCCTAACCTCCATGGATCAAAAACTTTTTTGAAATTTTCGTAGGGTTCTAGAGCAAAGCTCTGAACATAAACCTCACACAATGATAATATGCCTTTGAACATTATTGTATTGAGTAGCTCTAGTTGAAAATTAACAACCATCACCTATTAATCAGAATGTCTGGCTTTGATTCCCAGACACTGCAGTCTACTATTTAACTAAAAGTGTCCTTGAGTAAGACAGTGTTCCCAAATGACTCGTCCATTAGCGTGTCTATGTGTGGTTGCTTGTGTGGCAGAGCTTCAAATGGCAACATTTGCTACCAGTATATGACTATGTGAATAAATGGATGAGGGATGTGACCTTAAATGGATGAGGGACGTGAGGTTCAACAGGACTAGAAAAATACCATGTAGATGAAGTCCAATCACCATGTACCTAGAATATCAACAGTTTAAATGTCAGAATTCTTCGGCTCACTGTGCATGCAATGTACTGTAGCTCACGGCTAGCGTAGGTTAACAGGCAGCAGAACATCCAGTGGTAGCAAAAAAGTGTGCTTTATTAGCGGATGCCCAGAAAATATTGGTGAAAGACAATTTTATATTTAATGAACAACCACCTGTACACCTCATGTTGTCAGGCCATCTTTGTGCACCAGTCCTGCTCATCATTAGAAAACAAAAGAATCCCATCAACAATATCTCTCAGAACACACAAACTGGAGAGACTTCTTTGTGTCTCAGATTCGACCCACACGACTGCAGATGCACCAATCTGATCCAAGAAATATTATGACGAACGCTGCTGGAACTCAAAGACAAGAATCAATGACCCACACACAGGGAAATGTTCAAAGAGACTGAATGTGAAGCCATAGTGAGCAGCAGTAGGGAGGTATCAGTGAACCTGCCCATGACCAATGAGACAGACCATGGTCCGACCTAACCATATCGCTGAAGTGATACCTGAAATTAGCCGCAGTGTTAGCTCTCTCTCACACTCACACTCACACACACACTCACACACACACACACACACACACACTCAGTCATGTGCCCCTCTGAGCTGTGGTCATTGCTGTCTTCATGCATGATTCACCATGCTTGAGATATTTCGATATCCTCTTGCTTTCAAGATTACCAGCTTATTCAAACCCAAAGGCTTACAATAAAACTTCACACGCATCTTCAGCTGGTAGAACTGGCTAATAGGGGGGGGGGGTTTGCAACATGACCAAAGCATTTAACTTTGTTGAGTTCATGATTTTCCTACACAAGGAAAGATCAAGAGGGTAACATTTTTTCTGACAAAGTCGCTGGTTTGCTCGTAAGAGTTCCAATACTACAGGCACATGAAATGTAGTGAGCTGAGAAATAGTTAGTGGCACCACGGATGTTTTAGGTTCATTAAATTGATCTAGTGGCTCTCAGAGGCTCCATTAAATTTAAATATAACACAAAGTTGCAGAAATTGCTTACATTATTTCTTTATCTTTGAGTAACATGGTATCAAATTGCTGGAGAAATAAGCTTCTACAGATGGATCCATGGTTTAGTTTCCATTCAAGAAATAAATGTATGCAAGCGTTTTGTACCAGGGGAGGGTTAAGGTTAACTAAAAGCACACGCATTTCATATTTATTGAATTCAAATCATCAAACAAGACATAAAAATGACATGCAAAGTAAAGTTTGTGTAGTGTGTGTAGTAAATATGTGTTAGGGGAAGGTAGAAACCTATTTAGGGTTATATAAAAACCACATTCAACAGTAAAAGAATTACATGTGAATAATACAAAATCACAAATATGTATCAAAAGTTGGCATACTAAAATTTCATCTGAAAATAAGGGTTTAAAATATACAAAAGATGTAATGACAGTTAATAAATCAAATTGGAAGTTTTGACATAAGGATCATTTAAGCATTTTCTTATATATAGTGTTGTTACGTAATCCATCAGATTAATATTTTTTTTCATAAAATTAGTCCACGATACCCGAGAGAAAACCGACCATGGGATGTTTTGTAAAACGGAAGATGAAGATTTGTAGCCGTTCAGACAGGGTAAAAGTGAAATTACTTATTAGGGGAACATTAATATCAAAAATACACAACTGCAATTTAAAGAAGAGAGGAGCAGTTTAGAAAAAGTTGGCAACCTAATAAAACTTTTCTGCAACAGAAATATCTTGTGTCTATAAGATGAAAAAGTACATGCCCAGACAATTTTATAGTAAGTTATGTACGTGTATGTATGTAAACTATAATATAATATTTAAAAAAAATCATGAATCTTATAGCAGACATCTTATTTTTCTCAGGATCACAAGAGTTTGGTGACCTTGCTGCAGACAAAACCAACGTGATCTGTACAAGTGAGTTTGTCATCAATCAGAATTCCCAATAAGCATGCAGTTAGAACCTTGATTATTTGTTTGTTATAAATAAAAGGTTTAACATATTCTTTGTCATATTATTCAATACCTGCAAATAACTAGAAATCTCTTTTTGTGCCATTTTATGACAATTGCTTTGAACGAACCATACTGAATAGTTGAAAAGGTCTTGATTTAAATTCTTGATGAGAGTTGTTAATTCATTATTTGAGATGAAAGGTTGGTCTTGACTGCAAAGAGCAATGTGCAGTTCAGTGCAGTGTTTGGCATTGTGATCCTTGACTTTTGGAGCTCTTTTTACATCTTGCTCTCTGTGTTGATGTAACACACCAGGTGTGTGAGATATGTAATCTGTCGCTGCCAGTGTTCATCTAAGATGTTATCACATCCAAGAACCAGATTTGGTAGCATGGGTTCCTTCCAAGCCTTTCAGCGATTGCCTTTTGCGAAGCATTTAGCCAGCATTGTCTGAATCGACAGATGACTTAAGAACGAAGTTAAACAATGTTGGGTTTCTGTGACTGATTCATTAACTACAAGACAAGTTTCCTCCTCTGGCTTTCATTAAACCACAGTCAAAGAGCTGCCAACCTGGGTAATTTTTTTTCTAAAAACTTCTAGTTTTTATGAAGTTTTTATGGTTCCTCATGTCTGGAGTTTAACACCAGAGATCAAGCAACTTCTGGCTGTTAGGACAACAAAACCATAACAATCCCGAATGCTGATTTAATATTCACTTCATCCCCTTGCTCACTCAGATGGCACTTTGTTAGTTTCACCGATGTTATCCAGATTACAGACGCAATGTGGAGCTTATTAAAAGACAGCTGTCTAACTATCAACACACACCCATGTACACGAGCCCCCCCTCCACGTCTTTGAACCCGCTGCTACATCTGCTTTCAAAGCCATGTGTCATATAAAGCAGCTTCCATCCTTTAATGTCTTCACATGAAGGCTTAGCCTGCTTTGGAGTTGTATTTTTTATCTGCAATCTCAAGAATTATTTTGGGGAAAAAAAACATTATTTACCATTAGAAATCTTCAAACATTAGCATTCAACCAAATACTGTCTAACATTTCCATTTCTTAGAAGAAAGTGTAAAGCAATACTGAAATATCATTGCACTTCTCAGACACATTTTTTTAAGACCGAAATGAACACAAGCTGTGTCAGAACTCAGAACTGTCTCAGAAGTCAGTGAAGTTATAAAATGTTTGATTACATATATCTATATATCTATTTTTATAGCTTGATCTGTCTGTTGCATTACAACATGTCACTTTTTGTCAATGTGAAACTGATGTGTCATTGTCAGCAAGGGTATTTTTCTGACAAATCCCCAATCCCTTGCGTTGTACAAACTATCCCCCTGACTGAATTCCTCAAATAAGATGTGAAGTTTGTTAACAATGACCAAAACATTGATCCCAAAGTAACTTGTAAATGGTTTTTGGTCCTTTTGAGCCTCTGTCACCGTTATTTGAATGGGTGAAGGCTGGCTCAATTTTGTAAAGCGCTGTGAGCGATCAAGCAGATTAAGAAAGGCGCTATGTAAATTTAGTCCATTTACCTTATACCAGTGAGGGCAAATGATTCGTTAATCAACTGTTGAGAAAGCACTGCCTGATGTACAGGTAGGATGACACACCAAATGCGGGTTTTGTTGGTCATACTCAATGTCTCTTCCGCTTTTGGAATCATGGCTCACTATTTAAAAGGACATAGCGGTAGACTGCGCAGTGTTTTTCGCCAGTGTAAACAAAGACTTATCTTGTGGAAGGTTTTCAGTGCGGCACTGTTGTGCAATCTCTGTACGAAACATCCTTAAGGTAAGTAATTGATCATTATATTAGTTTTAAGAATGTTTCACGTTAGTAATTATTTGGTTTATTAAGGTAATACTGAAATCTGACCGGATTTCTGTTTTTTATCAGTTGCAATCGATCGTGAAGAAGTTAAATGACTAAAATTTGTCAAATCGTTGTTTATAAAATTCAGCTCTCTATGTTGAGCGTGACATCAGAGGATGGTTTAATCATTTCATCTACCTTTATTCAGCCAATATTATGAAAAGTTTGTTTTAAGCAGACTCTGACCTTTATTCCTAGGAAAGTCATTTATCGGCAGACTCCACTTCGTTTCACCTTCCCCACTAATCCATCCTACCCCACTTTCCATCCAGCCATCCTATGCCTTTGTGTTTGCGTATGTGTGTGTGCTTGCGTGCACATTGGCATCCTGCCAATTCCCATACTTACTTATTTTGCTGGCGAGGTTCCCTGCAGTTAGCTGATCAAACATCCTACAGGTCAAATGGGAATGATCATATTGGTGTTACACAACATTATCATGCTGGGCCAAAGCACCCTGAATGATAATATGATGATGATAATAAGAAAAAGTTATAACAGAAATTTAATTTCAAACAAAAAATTGTGTCAACTTTTAAAATGAAAAAATTATTAAATGTCTGTTTCCTTCAAGCTCTTACTGAAGAGTCTGCTTTTATCAACGCTAATATACCATTCAAATGGTTTGCTGCTAGCTTTGAGACATTTTTTTCCTGCTCAAATCTGAAACCAGAGTTAGGGATTATTGCAATTTCTATATGCAGAATCTGCTACAATAACTTTAGTCCTCACTTCTCTTCATTGCATCATGCTTGATTATTGAGCTGTCAGGGCACAAGTCAAATGAGATTCCCACTAGGAAAGAGCTATTAGACCACAATAAGGAAGATTAAGGCCACCATGAGGAGGCTCTGCATGGAGGGGATGCCCGTCCGCCCTGGTGTTCATTTCTGATGACTTATTTTCTGTTTCTGGTTTGACAAGAAGGATTTGTCAAATGCTCACCCTCCTCCTTTCAGTCATGTCACTCATATTTAACACGTTGCAGTTATTGGTCCTTTTCCTACTGCAGCCCAGGGATAGCCAGGGACTAGTTAGCTTTTTGTTAATATTCTCAACGACATTGAAGTCCGGACTGCTAATCTACGAGCTCTTGATCCCAGCTCTGATCTCTCTTTGCTCTCTATTTCTCTGCAGTTTTTTTTCAAGTTTTCTCTCTGCTTGCTTCATGTCATTGAAGTCAAAGGATGTCAGGTTGTTTAGTGAATTATTCAGACCCAGGGACCTAAATAAGTGGCTGTTGCTTATCACTTGGCATGGTCCTATGACTGGTTTCCCCAGGGATGTGCTAAATCCCGTATGACCCTCCTCCGTGCCTTGCATTAACCTATAGGCGCTTTCACAGTCTTATACATTGACATGTGAACACACTCGCAGACGCACAAATCCATGAGACGGCAAGGGGAACAGCAAAAGTAAGTAGTGAAAGTGTATATACTAATGTCTTATAGTGTCTGCACTAATGTCTCGTATAGATGTATCATGTTCATACCTCATATGCACACAGTGAATATATTTATATACATCTGAATTTCAAACCTCTTTTCAGATTTTTAATGCTGTTGTCATGGAGGACCAACGTCCATGATTCCAGTAGCATGAAAGCTCTTGATAAAACCTCCTACAAAACTTTGGCAAGTATTGTACAACTTGTACAATATGATTTAATTATCCAGAAGCCTCAAAATCCCAAATCCATTAGACAGGATACTCCCTTCTTTAAGCTGAAATCTTCTGTGGCACTTCTAAGCTAAATATGATAGCGTGTGATTATGGAAGGTGCAAAGCTTAAATATACATTCACCACAAAAACGAATGATTAGAACCTGAAATTTCTGTATTCTTCAGTATTTACCATCTACCTTGAAGTTACCTGACACAAAAACAAACAGAGCCCCGACGAGGTTCTACAGATTAATCAATATTAATATTATTTAACATTTATTGTTTGGATCAGCTACATTCATACAGTATCGCTGATTGCTAGTGAGTCCAGGGTGTCCACGCAGTGTTTATGTTTTGGTTAAAATAAGCAAGACTTTGGGCTTTCAAACAAGTGATAGTAAAATCAAAGATGTCATTAAACTGCTTCTGTTAGACCAATGAAGCTACAATAAAACAGCCGACATGCATACAGTACCAGAGCATTTAAGATTTTTTCAGTTACACCTGCAATTACTTAATGGATGAGGATGAAACTGGGGAAAAGGTGGTTCTTGCCTCAAAGAAGCAAGCTTTGAATTTTGCAGTAGATCGGGATAAAGAATGGGTCCATGATTTGTTCAATTTCTTGAACATTGCAGGAATCCTGATGGTACCCATTTTACCGGTGTACAGGTGGTGTACATAAATATAAATGTAAATTATGGGAAGAGGGACCAGTGTGGAGGGAATCCTTCGCCTTAGCAGAGGTTTGAGGTCTCAAATTGCTGTTGTTTTGCAATGCATTCCTTTCAATTTAACAATGTTGATGCATTTTTAACTGTAAGTTTGACTCTTTTTATTGAAGTCCACAAGCTGGGAAGTGAAAAGAAAAACAGTGTTAATAATTCAGTGATAGCAGCTGATTGACAAAGCTCACCTTGTGTTGCCTTGTAAGATACCCTGTTCTCCCCTCCGAATGAGGACTTAGTTCTCTCTCACGCTCACAAACTCACGCACTCACTCACACATTCACATAAACACACAAAAATCCCAAACAGTGAAAGACACTGAACTGAACGGATTTATATACACTCATACATACTTAATTTCAGAAGGTACAGACTGCAAACATTGAATTCATCAGCCAGTGCTATGAGATAATTACACTTGGTAAGTTATCTTAAAAAAAGTGATAAAATCTATCTAATTAAGTGCCGAACCACTTATTCCAACCATTCAATGTGTGAAATTCAAACTAAACTGGCTTTTGAACTTCTTTTTCTTCTCATGAAGGAAAATACCTTAAAACGAGAGCGGGTGTCAAAACCTAACATTGGTCTGGTGTCTCTCTGTGGTGTCTCTCTCTGGTGTATTTCTCTGATGTCTCTCTGGTGTCCCTCTCTGGTGTCAGTCTCTGCTGTCAGTCTCTGGTGTCTCTCTCTTGTGTCTGTCTATGGTGTCTGTATGTGGTGTCTGCCTCGGGTCTCTGTCTCTGGTGTCTCTCTTTGTTCCTCTCTTTGGTTTCTGTCACTGGCGTCTCTCTGGTGTCTGTCTCCGATGTCTGTCTCGAGTTTCTCTCTCTGGTGTCCCTCTCTGGTGTCTGTCTCTGCTGTCCGTCGATGGTCTCTCTCTCTAGTTTATCTCTGTAGCGTCTGTCTATGGTGTATCTCTCTAAAGTATATATCTGATGTCCCTCTGGTGTCCCTCTCTTGTGTCTGTCTCTGGTGTCTCTTTCTGGTGTCTCTCTTTGCTGTCTCTCTCTTCTGTCTGACTCTGGTGTCTCTCTCTAGTGTTTCTCTCTAGTGTCTGTTTCCGGTGTCTCTTTTTGGTGTCTGTTTCTGGTGTCTCTCTTTGGTGTAACTCTCTGGTGTCTGTTTTTGGTCTCTGTCTCGGCTGTCTCTCTCTGGTGTCTATCTCTGGTATGTTTCTTTGGTGTCTCTCTCTGGTGTCTGTCTGTGGTGTCGCTGTCTCTGATGTCTCGCTCTAGTGTCTCTCTCTAATGTCTGTCTCCGATGTCTCTCTTTTCTGGCTGTTTCTGGTGTCTCTCTTTGGTGTAGCTCTCTGGTGTCTGATTTTGGTTTCTGTCTCAACTGTCTCTCTCTGGTGTCTGTCTCTGGTATGTCTCTCTGGTGTCTCGTTCTGGTGTCTGTCTCTGGTGACTCTCTCTGCTGTCTTTCACTTGTGTCTCTCTTTGGTGTCTGTTTCTGGTGTCTCTCCTTGTTGTAACTCTCTGGTGTCTGTCTTTGTTGTCTGTCTCGGCTGTCTCCCTCTGGTGTCTGTCACTGGTATGTTTCTTTGGTGTCTCTCTCTGGTGTCTGTCTCGGGTGACTCTCTCTGGTGTCTCTCTCTAGTGTCTCTGGTGTCTCTCTTTGCTGTCTCTCTCTGGTGTCTGTCTCTGATGTCTCGCTCTTGTGTCTCTCTCTAGTGTCTGTCTCCGATGTCTCTCTTTTGTGTCTGTTTCTGGTGTCTCTCCTTGGTGTAGCTTTCTGGTGTCTGTCTTTGATGTCTGTCTCGACTGTCTCGCCCTGGTGTCTGTCGCTGGTATGTCTCTCTGGTGTCTCTTTATGGTGTCTGTCTCTGGTGACTCTCTCTGCTGTCTTTCACTTGTGTCTCTCTTTGGTGTCTGTTTCTGGTGTCTCTCCTTGGTGTAACTCTCTGGTGTCTGTCTCGGCTGTCTCCCTCTGGTGTCTGTCAATGGTATGTTTCTTTGGTGTCTCTCTCTGGTGTCTCTCTTTGGTGTCTGTTTCTGGTGTCTCCATTTGGTGTAACTCTCTAGTGTCTGTCCCTGTATCTCTCATTGGTGGTTGTCTCTGGTGTCTCTCTCTGGTGTCTGTCTCTGGGAATTTCATTTTGGTGTCTCCCTCTACTGTCTGTCTTTGGTGTCTCTCTTGGCTGTCTCTCTTATGTGTCTGTCTCTGGTGTCTCTTTCTTGTGTCTGTCTCTGGTGTGTCTCTCTGGTCTCTCTCTGGTGTCTGTCTCTGCTGTCTATCTCTGGTGTCTTTTGTGTGTCTCTATGGTGCAATAATCTGGTGTTTGCCTTGGGTGTCTATCTCTGGTGTTTGTCTCTGGCGTCTCTCTTTGGTGCCTCTCTTTGGTGTCTATCTCTTGTGTCTCTTTTTGCCATCTCTCTCTTGAGTCTGTCTCTGGTGTCTCTCTCTAGTGTCTCGCAGTAGTGTCTGTGTCTAGTGTCTCTCTTTGATGTCTGTTTCTGGTGTCTCATTTTGGTTTAAATCTCTGCTGTCTCGGCTGTTCCTCTCTGGTGTCTGTCAATGGTATCTGTCTTTTGTTACTCTCTCTGGGGTCTGTTCCTGGTATCTCTGCTGTCTGTCCTTGGTATCTCTCTTTGGTGTCTATCTCGGTGTCTTCCTTTGGTGTAATTCTCTGGTGTCTGTTTCTGTTGTCTGTCTCGGCTGTTTCTCTCTGGTGTCTGTCTACGGTATCTGTCTTTGTTGTCTCTCTCTGGTGTCTGTCTCCGGTGTTTCTCATTGGTGGGTGTCTCTGGGTGTTTCATTGTTTGTGTCTGTTTCTTGTTTTTTTTTTGTGTTTTTCTCTGGTGTCTCTCTATTGTCTGTCTCTGCTGTATCTCTGTGGTTTCTCTCTTTCGTGTCTCTCTCAGGTGGCTCCCTCTGATGTCTCTCTTTGGTGTCTGTCTATGGTTATGCATGGGGTGTCTGTCTCTAGTGTCTATCTCTGGTGTCTTTCTGTAGTCTCTCTCTCTGGAGTCTCTCTCTAGTGTATCTCTAGTGTATGTATCTGATGTCACTCTCTTCTCTCTCTTTGGTGTCTCGCTATGGTGTATGTTTCTGGTGTTTGTCTCTGTTGTCTCTCTTTGGTCCCTCTATTTGGTGTCCGTCTCTGGTGTATGTCTCTGGTGTCTCTCTCTAGTGTCTGTCTCTGGTGTCTCTCTTTGGTGTCTGTTCCTGGTTTCTCTATTTGGTGACTGTCTCTGGTGTCTCTCTATAGTGTTTCTCTTTAGTGTCTGTCTCTGGTGTGTCTCTCTGGTGTCCCTAGCTGGTGTCCATCTCCGCTGTCCGTCTCTGGTGTCTCTCTCTAGAGAGAGAGAGTGTCACTGTGAGAGAGAATGTCAGAGACAGACACTGTGTCTCTGACAAGAGTCTTGTCTCCTCTTGTGAAAAGTCTGAAGTGGATATTCAGACTTGTCACAAGAGGTGTCTCTCTCTTGTGTCTTTCTCTGGTGTGTCTCAGGTGTCTGTCTCGGTTGTCTCGCTCTGGTGTCTTACTCCGGCATATCTCGCTGGTGTCTCTCTTTGGTGTTTCACTTTGTTGTTTCTCTTTGGTGTCTCTCTCTGGGATATGTCTTTAGTGTCTGTCTCAGGTTGTTCTCTCTAGTTTCTGTCTCTGGTGTCTCTCTTTGATGTCTCTCCCTGGTGTCTGTCTCTGTTGTCTGTCTTTAGTGTCTGTTTCTGGTTTGTTATCACAGGTGTCTCTCTCTTTCTCTCCCCTTGTTTCCCTGAAGGCATTCTATGTGGTGGCATGACTCCACATTTGGGGCTGCTGGCCCAGCTCCATACGAGACTCTCATCAGCCTCATCATCTGCTTCAGTCATTCAACCTTGGCTAACCTTCAACTCCTCTTCCTGAATAACCTCCTCTCAGCCTCAGCCACCTCCAGCCACCACCCCAACTTCATGTCTGCCTTTCCCATTCCTTTAGAAAGTCCCTAGAGTAGACCTTTCAGCACAATATTTACTTATAAATGAATTGGTTGTGATTGAAATTTCTAATCCTGACTGAGATGAATCTATTTGTTCCACTGTTAGAAATTAGTTTTGCTAAAGGGAATTAATTAATATCAGCCAATATTGAAACTAAGACTTGTGACAAATATAACAGTGCATTTAAATGTCTGCTAATGAACAACAGCTTGCATATTTATTCCATTTTATCAAATCATTTCATGGATCTCTTGTTAAGATATGAAGAAATGACATGGATAAAATGCTTAAGAAATTCTGACCAGGACATTGAATATATTAAAGTGAATAAAATATTTCAACATTATAATAATATATGATGGTTTTTACGTTCTGTGACAATTATAATTTTCAAGGTATTTCTAATGGATAAGCTTTATATTGTATAGATATATATACAGTGTATTGCATTATTGTTATTATTATTCATATATTTCCTGTGTAATAAGAATTCAGTCAAAATACATCATTTTTGAGCATTTAATAATTTTTTTCTCTTCACATAATTAGCTTTTTTTTTAGCAGCATACTGTGTTTAGAATAGTCATTGACCAGAGTAAACCTCCAGAGTCTAACATATTCATATCCATGATATTTTCTTTTCCCATCCCATTTTTTCCCATTCCTCATTTTATCTTTTCCCCCAGGTTTCTTAACACGTGCAATACCACTGTACTTGCAGATAAATCCAATGCCGGTGTCACTGGATGCAAGATTGCGATAGCCTTGACATAAGGTAATGGTCACTCCAACAGCCTTAAGAGAACAAGATTATGGTTTTCCCCAAGCTGGTTAGGGATTTCTGATCTCAGCCTGGTTAATTGCAAGTGTAAATGAGTGCTTGATTACATCCCATTTGGACCTTAAACTTAACAATGACAACCATTGGATAAAGACTTTTTCATAGATGCTCTCGTTTTCACTGGAATTAAGAAAAAACAGTGAGGGACCAATTCTTAACTGCAAAAATAAATATTTCTAATTTTCCTGAAACTTCAATCTTTGGCTTTCTATGAAAAACCTAATCAGGTGCAAATATTGCACTGCATTCACTTGTTTGTAGTCTGCAACCTCTCCAATCAAGTAGTAACGTCTTGGTTCATTTTTTGCAGCGCAGACTGGTGAACAAATGCCAAGCTAATTGGCTTAATCAGTTGGTATGAAGGGCCATCCGAAAACAGTGAGAGAGAAGTGGATATTCAGACTTGTCTAAGCCTGAATAGCATCTCAATTTATTTTTAATGGTAAAAGAAGAAACAGCATTATAAGCTTGGTCAAAACTCAGCTGGCACCAGCTGGAGTCAATAAATATATCTGCCAGTAATTCATTTATTTATTTATATACATATCCTTGTCTCCTTTTTCTCTCTTTTTCCCTTTTTATCATACTCCCATGTGCCCTTCTCTCAATACGTGTGTGTGCATGTGTGTGTGTGCTGTCAGGCTACTGGCACTGAACTTGTATGATATTATGAAGGAGCTTCGGTTCTTGGCCCAGAAGCCCACTTTTAATCTTTTGCCCTAAGAAGGATGACAACATTTATAAGTAGACACAGTCGGAGGGGGGTGTTGTGATGGGGGGATGTAACATCTCCTGTTATTGACGCTGCTGAGTTTCTCTGGTTGTGTGAGCCTACGGCTCTCTGCAGAGACACAAGTGAAGAGTAGATTCCTTTCTCCACCGTCAAATGTTTTAGGTTATCAATGTCTTCCAGGCAAGACTCTTTCATTTCCTGTTGTCTCTCCCTTTATAAGACTTGAAAGATGTTGGTATGGAGATGGTATCTGTGGTGGACAAGGGGCTGTCAGGCTGGAATGCTATGGATGGAGCCTTGCTGAGGATTGAATCCTAAGTCACAAATCTCCCGGGTCACCCATGTGAAGGTTTCAGTGATTTCTTTCTTGTAGGGTATATCATCTGCTTACATCTCCCACAGCGGAGGGATGGCACAGATGGGAAATCACTTCTTTTAATCAGAATTATAAATCTGCTACAGGCTTTAGCTACTATCTCCCTTCACATCATGGACTATACTCTTCCACAAGGCCCCCGAGACATGATAAATTAAAGAGGATGTCTATCAGATGCACAGAAACCTCTGGATAGAGAGTCTTGATCCAGTTTTCCAGAAATAGTTTCCCAAAGATTGCAGAGACTCCAATAAATAATTTGTGGGGTTAGTAAGTTAAAATCAAGTGTTTCTTCTGCATGAAAAATTCAGTTTGAAACATGTACACATTATAACTTATTTTAAGAAGTTGGTCTCAGTTAACATAAAGAAAACAGTCTTTACTCAGTAATATAACGATTCAAACAAACAAAAATTTCAGCCAATATAACGTTTTTTTTTTTTATTTGGGCAACTTGAATATCCGCTAAGCTTACTTGAAAGCTGAGTCCAAGTCTGACTTGCCCAATCATGTTACAGCCACACCGCGGAATAGGCAAGAAACGGAGGGAAGTTGACAACGAGGGGAAAAAGAGAATTTTACGGGAATATACCTTAAAGCTTGGTGAGTTTAATATTACCTTATAACAGCTTATAACTATAAGTACAAAATACAAGAAATCATTTATACCCAACAATAAAAGCTTTCTTGAGCTAATTCAGTGATGGTAACATTTAAGCGGCTATACCTTTAGTCTGTTTATTTAGAATTTTAAGTTTTTTTATGTTTGTTTTAACAGTGGCAGGCAAATGGTGTTAACTGACACTGAATTTTTGCAGCAGTAGTTGTAATTCTGCAAAGAAATTAGCGTTTTTTATCTTCTTAATTCAAAATTGGTGCATTACAGATGCATGTTTGACCAGCTAAAGCTGCATGGCTGAGCCATTATATATTCATGCCTAAGCATGTAACAAATGTAGGTTGCTAAAGCACTAGGTATTTTAATGTTTAAGTTCTAGTTATTTTTTAGCTGTGGCTAAAGGTATTATTAGTATTTGAGCTGCAGCCAACGAATAGTCTCTGTCCAAGTGCAATTTGAAAACATGGGCGAGAGAGGAATGGGTTAAGTAACATTAATAACCTTTTCTTTTTCAATGAATTGAATATGCATTAGCACATATAATATAATTTTGCTACTTTGGGTGTTATCTTCTGGCTTGTCATTGTTACCTGCTGATATGTAAGCACAGTTGTCCCTCTTTTGTGAAAATATCTTTGACGTGGTAACATGAAGCAACATTTAGAAATGTTTTTTTTATGAAAATGTGAATTGTGAGCACTCTCAGCATTCAAGGGCTCTACATGGAACTTACCAGCAGTGGTGAGATAAGGACACCTGACCATTTGTTACTAGTATACTACTCAATAAATTCCCCAAACCACTGTATAATGATAAGGGAATGTCATCCTATTAACCTGTCAACTCTCTGTGCTTGTCTGGAGGAGATAAAAGTGTGGATGAAAAACAACTTTCTCCAGTTGAACAGCTCCAAAACCAAAGCAATTTTAATTGGCACCCCACATCAGACCCAGTCTTCCTCCATGACCAGTATTACCTTCTCTGGTTCCTCTCATTCCCCTCTCTTCTTCAGTCACCAACCTCGGCGTTACATTTGGCCCTCAACTCACTTTTGAATCCCACATCAAACACATCTGCAAGATCTCCTTTCATCATCTCAGAAATATTTCCAAACTCCGTTCTTCACTCACCTTGAGTGATGCTGAAAAGCTGGTTCACGCGTTTGTCTCCTCCAGACTGGATTACTGTAACGCACTTCTCATCGGGTTCCCTGATAAAAGTCTTCGAAGACTACGATATGTTCAAACCAGTGCTGCAAGGATCCTGATGAGAGTTCTTAAACACGAACACATAACCCCCGTTCTTCGTTCCCTTCATTGGCTTCCCATCTCCACCAGGATTGATTGTTCTGCTGCCCCTCGTCCGTGGAATGCCCTCCCTGACCATCTGAGGGCTCCTCAGATGACTGACACATTTAAAAAAGGACTTATTTGATCCAAATGTAAAGTGCATTATAAATTAAATGTATTATTATTATTATTATTAAAACTTTCCTTTTTAGCAGACCCTATAACGTTAATTAACATTGCTGCTTTTTGGTCAGGTTTTTATATCGTTATAATTTTATTTTTTATTGATGCTTTTATCTGCTTTTACTTTGTAGCACTTTGAGATTTGATCCAAATGTAAAGTGCATTATAAGTTAAATGAATTTTTATTTTGCTTGCTAGGTCAAATTGTGTAATGGGGAAGCTAAAATAAAAAAGATTATTATAAATGACAGACTATGGAACATTCCTAGATTCATACATCTTCAGAGTCCGCTGTGGCAGAATCACTGAAACTGACTCCACTATTTGTTGCATTTCAATTAACTTTTGAAAACCTAATCTCAATTAAAAGCAATAGGAAAAATTAATGGAAAAGTTCAATCTGTAATTTCATATCATGGCACTTTTATTCAGTAAAGCATTCCATCTTAAACCCTTTGATTACAAGTGTGGTGAAATTGTCCGAGACTTGCTGTAGCTCTGATTTTTCCAACCCATTATCATATGCAAAATTACAGTACATCTATATACTTTGGTCTTAAAGAGGTTTCATGAACGTTGAACACTTGTTGGCTCATTTTCTTTTACTTTGTGGTCTAACTCATGGCAAGACATCTAATAGTTAAGTTGGGATGAGGTCATGTGATCCAGCAATCCCTCACTTAACCGCCTGGTTTGATGGCCTCATTGTCCTTCTGAAAGACAAATTGTGGTCTCACGAACCACAAACTAGTTGAGATGGCATGTAGTTGCAGGTTGCTGTGGTAGTGATAGTAGTTAGGTAGCTCTTCAGTAAATAATAATTCAAAATCAAAACACCCTCATGCCATAACAACCCCCCCTCCATGCTCCACATGGGATAGGATCATGTTGATGCCACATTTACCTTTTCTGTTACTCATATACACAGCATTTGGAACCGGCAATCTCAAATTTAGAATTATCACACCAAAGTATGTATTTCCATTGGCCAAATGACCATTACATATATTTTTTGGCCCAAAAAGTTCTCTTCTTCTCATGGGCGCCCCTCAGTAGAGGTTTCAGGGTGGGAATTCACTCATGAAAGCCTGATTCCTGTTGTCTCCTTTGAACAGCTTAAGTTGATGTGTCTGCTTCTTGAACTCTGTGGGACATTCATACAGGCTTTAATCAGATGTGGTGTTAATTGGTGATTTCTAGGGCTGTTATCTCTAATTAACTTTTTTGTGGTAGGTAAGTCTTGGTTATTGGACAGTGCTCGAGAGCCGGTTTCTTTCTCGTTACTTCCGCCAAGGAGGTTATGTTTTCACTTCTCTGCATTTCTCTGTTTGTTGGTATGTTTATTTGTTTGCAGGCTGGTTAACAGAAAACCTAAGGAATGGATTTACATGAAATTTTACGTAGAGGTAGGTTTTCTTTGGGTTTTTTTCGTAACCTGTTCTGTCCAGCTGCCTTAGTGTGCAGAATGATGACCTGGCTGCCCCTCAGTGCCAGACAGATTTTAGTCTGCAAAGGAGGAGTCTGTCATACTCTGTTCCCAGTACCCAGTTGCGTGAACTACATTTATTAGATATATTTAAGTGTTTAAAGTCGATGAGGTGACCGGACCGGAAATGGGGATTGGGTGGATGGGAGAATGAAAGTGAGAAGAATGGGAGAAACACAAAGGGGGTCCGGGGAACAGGGAACAATACACTGGAACAAACATCTACAAGAAAAAAAAGTAAAACAACAATAAGAGCAGCTATTTATATATAAATATGTATACATATGCATACAAGTCAGAAAAACACATGTATACATACACATACCCATATCAACGTTACATTATTAACTTTATAATTTTGTAATAATAATAATAATAGTACATTTAATTTATAACGCACTTTACATTTGGATCAAATCTCGAAGTGCTACAAGGTAAAAGCAGATAAAAGCATCAATAAAAAATAGAATAATAACTATGTAAAAACATGACCAAAAAGCAGCAATGTTAATATAAGTTATGGGTTCTGATAAAAAGGAAAGTTTTAAGTCTTTTTTTAAATGTGTCAGTCATCTGTGGAGCCCTCAGATGGTCAGGGAGGGCATTCCACAGACAAGGGGCAGCAGAACAGAAGGCCCGATCACCCATGGTGCTGAGCTTAGTCCGGGGGAGGAGGAGGCGGTATGAATGTGTAGAACGCAGGGATCGTGTTGAGGTCAGTGGGGTGAGTAGTTCTTTTAGGTAGGGGGGGGCATTACCATGAATGCACTGGTGAGTGAGGAGAGAGATCTTATAATCAATCCTGGAGGAGATGGGAAGCCAATGAAGGGAATGAAGAACGGGGGTGATGTGTTCGTGTTTACGAACTCTCAACAGGATCCTTGCAGCACTGTTTTGAACATACTGTAGTATTTGAAAACTTTTATCAGGGATCCCGATGAGAAGTGCGTTACAGTAATCCATTCTGGAGGAAACAAACGCGTGGACCAGCTTTTATTAAGAAATATATAAAGAAATTCCACTCAATCAGGCACACCAGTAGACATTCTCAGTTCTTCCGGACAGCAGGGGTATATCCCCAAAAACTAATGTCTATGTGGGTATAAATTTTGAAAGTGATCCATGAAACAGATTTAGAGTTATCACCATTACATAAGAGATCTGGGATCTGCGGTGGATGCAGCGGCGGTGAAGACAATTCTACTGTATATGTTAAAGTGCTGGCTAAGATGATGCTAATAGTGTGCAAAGCTGAAATGCTGAACAGAGTCTACATTAAAGAAAAACTAAAAATTATGAAACATTTTGTGCTGTTAACACTTTGTTTCCAAAAAATTTCACTCGTGTTGTTTTGTAGTTTGATGTCTGGACTATGTTTGTACAATGGAGAAAATAGTTTGAATGAAGAAACACCTATGTACGAGTTGGTGTGTCAAAAGCTTTGACTGGTACTCTCTGTTCCACAATGAAAGCATAAGGATCTGATTTTGTGGAGGACGGGATGGTAAAGGGATGGACAGTTCAGAATCTCACTTGTAGTTTTCTTTGGGAACAAAAAATGTGTTGGTTAAGGTAAAGAGCTTAGTTTTACTAATCATAAACTAGATGATTAGTAAAACTAATCTCCCTAACTTATCTAGTTAGTTTTACTAGCAAGATATAGTTAGTTTTACTAACTGGATTAGTAAAACTCGGGGAAGTGTATATTCCCAAAAAGCTCAAATTCCCGTGTGCTTTACAAACAATTCCCCTGATTGAAGTCTTAAAATTAATTTAAAAGTACCCTTTTAAAAAGTACCCTTTTAAAAATCCACTCTAGAAAGCTTTTCTAGAGTGTATGAAAAATTAAGGCTTAAAGTTCTTGGAGCTAAAGCTCCCTTTGGTGTCCGAAATATACAACCCACCTTTTGCAAATAAAATACAGTTGTTTCCTGTACTTAGGCCTATGTGGATATAACATTTGAAAATTATCCATGAAATACTTTTTGAGTTATTGTGTTAACATGAAAGATCTTCGCCAGGCGATGAAAATTTTATATCATCCCAGATATTAGATTTTAACTCACATTAAATAAATTATATTTTCGGGGATATTATGACCAATGACCAAAAAAAACCTTGTTTTTAAGTTTATATAACTTTTATTTTTTGCTATTCGATGGTTGCATTATACAGATGGATGGGCAGGTTTATAATCCAATCCTCTGCTTATTAAACTGGAACAATGGATGGATCACTCAACCATCTGGTGTGTTCTTTATTTTCCCTCCACCTGCCTGCATGCAGTACATTGAAAAATTCTTAGAACTCATCTTGGTTTCTTCTATTTTTAAAAGAATCAAATTTAAATTGTGTTGGATCTTCAAACGGGATTTCACCTGAATAAAAGGAAAATACAAGTTTCAAATAATAATTGCTATTTATTGAACCAAAAGAAAGACCTACTGAGTCTCTGTAGAGATATGTGTCCCTTAAAGAAACTACATAAAAAAAATACAAGAAACAAAGAAACAAAAAACTACCAAAGAACAAACTGCACTAATAACTGGTTTGAGCCGCACTGGAGTGGTCTGATTACTACCAACCCTGTTCATTCAACTCATCATCTAAATAGACAACTTATCTAAGAACCATGATGTTGGATTGCAAGTCTAACCAATAACAAACTCTATGGAAAAATCCAAAGACAAAGACAGAGGAAGAGAATGTATAGGAAGAATATGATTGATTGAAATACACCAATCTGGGATGATCACAATAAAGACTCAGAGATTCCACAGAGACACATTATCTACAGTTTGACAAGGCTTGTCAATGACATGGTGAACCTTCCCACAGTGGCCAACTTTCCAAAATTCCTGCATAAGCATGGTTAATTGAGAAAGTCAAGAAAAGAAAGAAGAATAAGAAAAATGGTGGAGCCAAAATGAATGATTATTATTCATTATCAGAACATTAAGTTTTTCATTCATCTTGGATTGATGTTTATAAACATTTTTTTGAAAGAATTAGAATGTTTAACTGGCAATATGGAGGCGCAGGTGGACACTCCCACCTCATCAGGCAGGTGACTGCAGCACCTGCTCTGTTGATTATTAAATCAGATAGATATAGTGTCTATGTGGTTGGAAGACAGGTAGACAGCCACACGGCTTTTGACCGTAACAAGGTTGAAAGAACAAATATGTATGTGTTATCAAAAGGCCTTCAGGATTAATAAATTACAATCAATCAAACTTCATTCATCTGCTCATCCCTTCAATACGTGCGTGGGCCCGTAAACTGTGGATGAAACTAAAGGTTCTGTCATTGTCAAAAACCTGGCTCTCATTGTTTTATCATCCGTCGGAAGATTTTTAACAGAATGGATCGATGCAAACAGTTAAATTATCGATTGCTATGATGTCTGACATCAAGCTGTCATGGCGCTACATTAATCTCTCTTCCTGTTTGAGTAAATTTTCTACTGAATGCACTGCGCTCCTGTTCAATGCTGGCAGAATTTAATTCATTCATTCTTTTTTAACAATTTCTTAAATCACATGAGTTGTTATTGATCCTAATTCTTATGATAATGAAGCCCACATGCTTTGTCTTTGCTCTTAATGAGTGTTAACAATGGAAACTTCTTGCACGGGTGGATATTTTCTTGGAAATGATTGAAACGAATAAAGGACAATGTAGGAAGTCCGGAATTTCTGAGAGTGAAATTGAATCAAGCTTTTAGAAAAATGCTGAAAATGTTGAAAATATCAAAAAGGTGTGCCAAAATGAATGTATTAACCAAAAACAAAAATAAGATGATTGAATCAATGGATTTTGAAATGGTGGAAATGGTTAAATCAAAACTAAACTGTGATTTGAAAAAGGCTTAGAGGGAATTGAAATAAGTCATGATTTTGTGAAAGCTTTATTGTCTGGAGAAAAACTTAAGAGGATCAAATGAATGGTATTCTCCTTTGAGAATGAAAGTGTTGCAATGAGAGAAGATGATATTGCACAAAAAGACAGAAAAATTCTTAGAACTCATCTTGGTTTCTTCTAAGAGAAAGAAGAAACCAAGATGAGTTGGTTTCAACTCATCTTGGTGTTGAAACCAACTCATCTTGGTTTCAACACCAAGATGAGGTGTTGAAACCACCTCATCTTACCATCTTACCCCCTACCTAAAATAACTACTCACCCCACTGACCTCAACACGATCCCTCCGTTCTACCCACTCATACCGCCTCCTCCTTCCCCGGACTAAGCTCAGCACCATGGGTGATCGGGCTTTCTGTTCTGCTGCCCCTCGTCTGTGGAATGCCCTCCCTGACCATCTCAGGGCTCCACAGACGACTGACACATTTAAAAAAGGACTTGAAACTTTCCTTTTTAGCAGAACCTATAACCTTAATTAACATTGCTGCTTTTTGGTCAGGCTTTTATATCAGACATACAGTATACAGTATACAGTATACAGTATATACTGTATACTGTATACAGACATACAGTATACAGTATATCAGACATACAGTCTCAGACATACAGTCTCATCGCTCATCAAGGTCATCTAAAGCATCAATAGCATCTCGAAAAATGCCACTGGAAAGTGGGATATGGCCCATATGCTTTGAAAACCACTTTAGGATGGACTTTTAATCGACCCCTTAGGAAAACATGTTAAAAAGGTCAAAATGGCGAATAGGATAACTGTTGTAAGGCTTGAGGAGTTGATGCAGCAGAAGATAAGATATGACTTCCCAGAGCGCGGACACGAAGAGCTCCATGAGATGTCACAGGAGGATCACATTTTCATTGGTAAGAAATAGCAGTCACATCCATAGACTCAACAGAGTTGAGATCAAAGATGATGTTATACGAGTTGGTGGAAGGATAACAAAAGCTGGAATGCCTTCTGAAGCTAAACATCCATCCATTCTCCAAAGAAACCATCATGTGACAAGACTCTTAATCAGGCATGTCCACGAAGCAATCATCATTGTGGCCGAAATCAGACACTCTCGTGCTTGAGACAGAAATAATGGATAACCAGAGTGAAATCAGGAAAGTGGTCACAAAAATGGCACTGTGGGAGAATGAGTGGTGTAAGAGCTATGCAATTCATGTACAACTTACCTAATGAAAGACTGCTACTAGATGAACCACCAACAAACCACATTAGAGCTGAATGTGGGTTAGGAGAATCTATTCAAGACAGTGACAATCTCAAGATCTATTCAACCTTGCTTGAGAAAGGCATAACATGGATGTTCAATCCCCAAGCTGAGTCTCACCATAGTGGAATCTTGGAGAAAAAAAATAAAAAAAGTGAGATGTATTCGCGGAACTTTAGTACAAGAGCAGGCTTTTATTGAAGAAGGTTTGACTACACTGCTGCGTGAAATTGAAGCCATTATTAATGATAGGCCAATCACAAACGTCTCAAATGAGCCACTGGACTTGGAGGCTCTCAGACCAAACCCTCTTCTCCTCCTCAAAGGAAAGCCAACCTTGCCACCTGGAGTTTTTAGTTTGAATTACTGTTTTGTCAAAAGAAGATGGTGCTAAGTTTAATACATGGCTGACTTATTTTGGAAGAGGTGGACAATACAATATCTACCAGAACTGCAAGAAAGACAAAAACTGACAAATAAAAGGTGAAACTTTGTTGCAGGTGATATTTACCTATTTTTAGTCAATTCTGTCCCCAGAAACTCGTGGCTCATTTAGACACCATGCCATACAAACTTGGACATGAGAGACAACTACAAGTACATACCAAGACCAGCACCCTTTTAGGGCCCATTACAAAGCCTGTGCTGCTCGTAAAGGAACAGGATAAAGGATGATCCATCTCCCTCTCTTTCTTTCTCTGTCAGTCTTTCTTTCTTAGTTTCTCAAAGTAGGTCAGAGTTAATGGATGCCTCTCCAATAGCAGACCCTGCAGCACGGGTATTCCTCAGGGCTTTGTGAGTTTGACTGTTCTCATCACGCTGTATACAAACAACTGCAGGAATAATCACACCAACAACAATTTCATCAAATTTTCTGATTACACAATAATTTTAAGTCTACTATCTGCCGACACTTGCCCCTCAGTTTATCACACAGAAATTGAAACATTACAAATTGTGGTGTGATAACCATCACCTCATTTTGAATGTTAATAAAACAAAAGAGATGATATTCAAACCCAAGGGAAGTAAGATCCCATGACCCTGTAGTCGCTGGAAACAGTGTGATTGAACAGGTGAATTCCTAAAAAGTACCTTGGAATGCATAACCTTGAATGGACCACCCATGTGGATGACGTGTGTGCTCGGCTGGCTCAGAGACTTCACTTTCTTCGCAGATTGAGACTTTTCGATATGGCTTCCAAGATATTTGCCCCATACTACACCGCTTTGCTATTCAGCGTAATTAGATAAGGTGTGGGTGCTTGGTATGGCATCCTCACAAACCAGTCCAAGACCAAATAAAGCACTGTCATCAAAACTGAAATTAAATTGGTTGGTGAGCTGGAACAGCCTTCTCAGCCTTCTCTGAGCACATTTACAAAAAAGCTGTTGTTAGACAAGCACACAAGATCCTTAACAACCATTGACACATTCTGAACCAAGAATAACAGCTTTCACCATCAGCTAGATTCTAGAGAACACCTAAAAACAACAGCAATCGGATTAATCTAATAACGCTGAAGGGAGAGGACGCTGGCGTTGTCTGTTCGCCGCTTTTCCATCAGAGTTCTACAGCCTGCAATACTATTAACCGACAAGTATACCTTTTATTGTTGGTCACCGGCAAACCTTTTGGATATATATCCGTATTTGTATCTGTTATTCTGTATTTGTATTTGTAACAATTCTACCGAGTCTGGTGACGGTCCGCCTACCTGTTGCTGCAAGTGTACCATCACCCGGAGA
>VRLP01006963.1:0-24775 GCA_009660295.1 Lophius piscatorius | reverse complement strand
TACCCACTCATACCGCCTCCTCCTTCCCCGGACTAAGCTCAGCACCATGGGTGATCGGGCCTTCTGTTCTGCTGCCCCTCGTCTGTGGAATGCCCTCCCTGACAATCTCAGGGCTCCACAGACGACTGACACATTTAAAAAAGGACTTAAAACTTTCCTTTTTAGCAGAACCTATAACTTTAATTAACATTGCTGCTTTTTGGTCAGGCTTTTATATAGTTATTATTATTTTTTTTTTATTGATGCTTTTATCTGCTTTTGCTTTGTAGCACTTTGAGATTTGATCCAAATGTAAAGTGCATTATAAATTAAATGTATTATTATTATTATTATTATTATATATATACTCGTTGGTGAACCAGGGGGCTGAGTGGGAGAAGGTGACTGTTCTAGTTTTTTTGCTGGAGGTCAACTCTCATGGTTTCTGGGTTGATGTGTTTCAAATTCCTCAACTAGATTTGATGTTTGGGCTTGGTGAGGGGGGACACAAGTGACAATTCCATGGAGACGGCCTTGTAGTCGGACACACCCAGATCGTACACAAGAAGATTGCTGAGAGGAGCAGAGTCAGTGATGACAAGATCCAGAGTGTGTCCCATGGTGTGGGTGGGGACATCCACAAGTTGCCTGAGATTAAAACAATCTGGTAGTTACATATATATATATATATATATATATATATATATACTACTGGTAGCTTGTTATATGGTAACAAACTACACTGTGTTTTCATTATTTTTAGCATTATTAAGCAGTTACTGGGTGTAATATCTGTAAATTGTGCTGGCAGTATTCTAAAACTCCTGTTCCACTTCTATGGCACAGTTGGCAGAGTGTTTCATTCCCCGTCTCAGCTTTCACTTGACTCATCCAAGAGTGACAAAGCAAATACAGAACAGAGTGGCGATTATTCGGAGGTCAAAAGAATGATACAGATGTTGGAACAACAGGCATCTACAGCTCTGCAAGGTAAATAAGCATGAGTATTTGTATATTCATTCAGAGTAAAGACTGCCTGTACCATATGTAGTCTTAGGTTAAAAATAATTTGCTTCCAGCCTTCTTTCAAAACCTAAATTAGACTTCAGAGGAAGTGGCCTTTGCCTTGGCGAGTTTAACTTTTTGAGGGACACATTTGCAATCTTTGGAATGATATGTGGTTTGGAAGGCGTCTCGTACCACATACCAGTTTGTGGCTGACTGTCTTAAATTGAATGGCTCAGTAGGAGGAGGAAAGTTTCTCTTTTAAAAATACACTTACAGATTTCTTTGAACATCCTTCTGATCTGAACATACTAACCTAGTGGCTTTGTATGTTTCTCTTCACACAATCACAAAAACTTAAATAAACAGCAGATGCTAAATGAATTTAGCACATAGTGTGACTCAGAGGTCTGTACTGCATTGTTGTTTCTAGACAGGCCAGCTCAATCCAGTGTGCTGCGATCTGTTGTGAAGAAACATAATGGTGATCAAGGCTGTGGCAGCAACAGGAAGAGCATGAAGTTTTTGAGGGTAACCACAGGGTAATCATCTAAAGCCTAAAATCATATTTTAAAACAAGACTCCACTTCTTCATATAATCTCCGTGCAATAATTATCATACTTTCCTCAGATTGGACCCCATTACATCTTTCGAGTTCTCAGCTCATGAAAAGTCAAACTCTGAGGAAGTAGAAAGGAGAGCGAGCAAAAAATTAAGGGAAGCCATTCAAGATGCAAGGAAGGTCAAAAGTGGCACTAGTAAGGGATTGAAAGGGCCTGCAAAGTCTCTTACTCAACAACAGAGGTAATTTTGTGTGGACAAATGTCACTTTAAGATAACTGATTGAAGGTCTCCCATATCAACCTTGATGTTTCTGCTTTTCTGGGTCTAACTTTTAGGTCCAAGTTAAATGAAAAGATGTTTTCTGCTTGTCAAGCCTTACAGATGCATCAGATTGATAACACAGCTTTATCCAGCAGAGAATTGGTATGTTCATTCATTCAAGTATTGTGCATGTTTGTGTGTTTGCATGTTTAATGGTATGTCACCAGATGGCTGTGGAGAGAATCTGGGTCAGGGTTTGTTCAAGTATGCCATTTAAAAGGGAAACTTTGGCATTGGATGTAAAAAGCATAAGAATGTTTGGGCTGTGTTCTTTTCTGTCTTAGTCATATTTTTATTGAACTTGTAAACTATGTAAAAGAAACTCCTTACCTTCACAGCAATTTGACTCATTGAGAATAGAGAGAGAAACTTACCGTGCTAACAAATTCTGAACAGCATTTTTTGCTTTCAAATGACCCTTCCTCCATGATGTTGTTTTGGAGATTTTAATCTTCAGTTGTTTCTTTTGTGTGCCCTTTGTCTGTCTTTCATTCACATCCCTGTAATTACGTGATGCCTACATCTATTTCCAAGTAATTGCTCTGCTCACTGGAAATTATGGTAGCTTGCAAGGTTTTTATGAGGATGCATTAAAAAACATTGATATTTGCTGTATGTATATGTATATACATATATGTATACGTACATATATATGTATATCTATGTATATATATATGTGTATGTATATATATATGTATACATATATATACATATACATACAGCAAATATCAATGTTTTTTAATGCATCCTCATAAAAACCTTGCAAGCTACCATAATTGTATATATATATATATATATGTATATATATGTGTATATATATATAGGTACTGTATATACTGTATAGACTTATATCTATATGAATGTATATATATATAAAAAATTATCAAAAATGTACCTCAAAAATGAATTTTACCATAAAACAAACCAAGTTTGTATAACTGATATTTGCCCAATGGAACAGTGGGATGCTTTATCTTTGCACTGCATTGCACAATTTTCCTTACATGCCCACAAAATTGTGCTTAGGTTAGCATATTTTATGCTCAGGTGTGCGTAAAATCTTGCCCCCCCCCCTCTACTTTTCTAAAAGGATGCAAAAAAAAATCCCCTACTTGTTGGACCAATCTTTGGGACCTCGTATTTAGGCTACGAGGTCTAAATGGGTACAGTTCACACTGTAGGCAAAAGTGGCCCAAATGAGACTTTTTTTTCCCCATATGTGACCCATATCTGATATTTTTATGACAGTCTGAACAGCCCAAATCCGATTTTTTCAAATCAGACCCAGGCCACTTTCATATGTGGTCCTAAATCGGATACAAATCTGATGATTTTTAAACATACAGCAACATGATTTTTTTTTTAATACTGACACCACTCATTCATCACACAATATGTTAAGAAGATAGCTAGTGAACATATTGTTCTATAAAAGACAGAAGTTATGTGTTGAAAGCAAGAGAAATGGGCAAGCATACAAATCTGAGCGACTTTGTCAAGGCCCAAATTATGATAGCTAGATAACTGGGTTTTATCTAAATCTGCAGGCCTTCTTAGGTTTTCGCAGTATTCAGTGGTAAGGACCAACTAAAGGCATCTAAAACGACAACTAGTGGACTGGGTTATGGGCACCCGAGGTTGACATATGCATGTGGGCAGCAAAGGTTAGCCCATATTGTCAGATCCCAAAGAGCTACTGTTGCACAAATTGCTGAATAGGTTAAAGTTAGTTCTGACAGAAAAGGGTCTCAACACACAGCATCTCAGAGCTTTTTGTTCACAATATAAAGCACTCTGTTGATGAACGTGTAGATGTTTTGGCTAATCAGTGTATATTCACATCCACCTATTTGTATTATTTGTATTCTTTTGTTACTTACAGCAAGACTGTCAACAAACACTCCAGCAAGAATGGTTTTCTGTGTCCAGCCAAAAGTCAGCCAGCGCTGAGACGGTGGAGGACCACTTGTCTTTGTTTCGACTAATTTCACCCTCAGTGTTGCAGCATATAATTAATATGACTGACGGCAATGGAAATACAGCTTTGCACTACAGTGTGTCTCACTCCAACTTTGGTATTGTCAAGAAATTGCTTGATGCAGGTACAGAAACTTTCAGAAGGAGTCTTGAACTCTAATTACATCCCGTGAGTAACATTCTGTGAGAAAACTTTCAGCTGAATGCAGCAAAACCACAGATATTTTTATTGTCAAAGCTGCTGTGGCAAACACAAACACAACACTCAAATATATACTTGCATGTACATCTTAGTTGCTAAAGCAAGCCTGTACTTCTACCTCTACAGTCTCTATCTTTATCTTAGTCCTCTATCTCTATCTATCAAGACTTGTTCCCACTTTTTTTTTATCGGTTGTGAAAAAGTTTAGACAGGATAAGAAATTCCTAAATATGATTTTAGTCAATTCCACTCAGAGGCTTTAATCGAAACATACAGCTTAATCATCCTCAGCATGACCCATGTCTTCTTTTCTATTAAAACATTTTGCTCTCCTCTCTCGCGTTATGTCTTCTGGGGCTACCTAACAACCATAACTCCTGAAGTGCGTGAAGTGAATCAACAGAGCAAAGCATGGCCATCATGCTGGTCGTGGACATCTCTCAGAAGACATTGAATTTATCTCTATCTGGCCACATACTTTTTCAACACTGTTTATACTTAGGGGGGGGGGAGCAAGACTTCACCTAAGGAAGATTATATTCAAAATATTATTGTTTAGTCATGGCGGTTCAATGAGTCAAAGGCTGCACTTAAGCTGTTTTTTATCATAACACAGTTGACATTGCATTGAAACGATGAAGAATTTAGCTCTCAAAATGCATGTTTTAGGGAACTTTCAATTGCATAGCAGCAATGGAATCTCAGTTCGTACACATCTATGACTCTCATATCATACAAATATATAACCTATAGCTACTCTGTTTGGCATTTCTATTTCACAAAGTCTTATCTTCTTAAGTTATTTCCTGCTAGAGTTAGTGCTGGTATTTGTCTATATGGCTTATGGCCATGTACGTACTGCTTAAACATCCTTAGCTTGACCTTGGTCTTCTTTACTATTAAAACCTTTTTCTCTCCTCTCTTGTTATTTCTTCTGGGTCTACATTACCACCATCACTCCAGAGGTGTGTAAAGTGAATCAACAGAACAAGGCGGGTTATACGCCCATCATGCTGGCTGCACTCGCCGCTGTGGAAAGTCCAAACGACATGAGAGTTGTGGAGCAGCTCTTCACAAAAGGAGACGTCAATGCGAAGGCTAGCCAGGTCAGTCTTCTCAGAGTTAATGGTAGATGACATGATTGCTGGCTCTTTCTCTAAACTTTGTCTATATCTTACTGCAAGAACAAAGGTCACCTTTTCTTGTTTAATCCTAAAGACTCTCAATGGTTGCATTTCTCCTGGTTCCAATGTGAAGTGAAGTGTCAGAAGAAAGTTCTGTTTCTCCGTGCATATATGTGAGCCCCACATTTTTTTTCACTAGATAGTTAGAGACACAGAAGGTTGTAAATCTTTTTGTTAATGCTTCTCTGCAATTTGCCCAGTTTTCTTGGAAATGTATTGTTTGCGCAGAGCAAGATACCCTCAATTTAAACCCAAGTTAATTCTCTTATTATTAATGAATTATTGGAGACTCTGTAGCACAAATTCAAAAAAGGAAAGATGCAGAGCAGCCCTCCCTAATATTCAGAGGGAAGGTAAGTAAGGAGATGGATAAAACACCAATGAACTGAGACACAATAAGCAAGACTGAGGAGATCAAAGGTGAAGTGAGCGTAAAGTAGAACATTGTTCGTTTTAGTGCATATAGCATTACTTTATTTTCAATGAGTGAAGTGTGGAGATTGTGAGACGTTTCCAATTGCAGAGACAAGCTAGGATTTTTTATTTGACGTTTTTGAAGTGTGTTGACTTCAATGTCTTTGATCCCTCTGCTGTCCAGGCCGGTCAGACTGCTCTGATGCTGGCTGTGAGTCACGGCAGAATGGAAATGGTGCAGGCGCTCCTGGCAGAGGGGGCGGAGGTCAACCTCCAGGACGATGAGGGCTCGACCGCCTTGATGTGTGCAAGCGAGCATGGCCATTGTGATATCGTTAGACTGCTACTGGCTCAACCAGGCTGTGATGCCGCCCTGACTGACAGTGTACGTATGTGAGCCATTGCGTCTGTCAACCTGTTGGCTTCAGGCTGAGAGGCTTAAGTTCTCCCAACTTTGTCTCTGCAATATCTTTTTATTGAAGGGAGTAATGGAGTAACAGACTCGTACAGTTATTATAGGAGAATCAAATAAGAGTCCTTCTTCATTTTTGATATTATGTAAAAAATGATAATGCACCGTCTCCCGTTGCCGATACACACAGGTACGAAAAAGAAATTAAGTGTCGAAAGGAGCCAGTTGGAGTGGTTCGGGCATTTAACTAGGATACCTTCAGGACCCCTCCCTTTGGAGGTTTTTCAGGCACGGCCAACTGGGAAGAGTCTCAGAGGTAGACCAACAAGTTGCTTGAGGGACTATTTTTCTCATCTGGCCTGGGAATGCCTCGGGATCCCACAGGATGAGCTGGAGAGGGTTGCTACAGAAAGGGTTATCTGGAAATCTCATCTTAGCCTTCTGCCACCACGACCCGGCCCTGGATAAATGGAAGAAATCGATGGATGGAATAAATAAAATAAATAATAAATATATTAAAGTCAGAAAACTAATTGATAACAAAAATAATAATTATATGAAAAGAATTCTAGGTCAGAGAGCTTCACCTGAGAGGACTTGTGGATTGTAGATTGTGGACAGATAGATCATTTTTAATCACCAAAAGGGGAAATTGACAAAGACTAAGCCATTTGGACCTCCAAAGAAGTTGTATTCTTCGACGAGTTATCAAAGAAAATAATTGCAAAAGTATCAAGCTGTTGTGATATGAAAGTTTCAACTCTTGCAACAAGTGAGAATCGCAAACAAATTACTTCTGATATTAATTCAAAATAAATAAATTATCAAATGATAAAAAAAAGGACATGATCAACAACATGCGTTAGATAAGTTGGGGATTGTGCACAGCGGTCACATTTGTCATGGAGCTCAGAATAAAATTTAGAAAGTTTATGTTTGGAAAAATGGGTAACATGAAGAAGAATTCTTCCACAGAAGGAAGAGTAGTGAACACCTTTTGTAGCTCCGCCCCACTAATCATCTTCAAACTCTCTGCCCAGCTCATTCTCCAATGCACACTTAATGCTGTCAAGAGTATGGTTCTTAAAAGTTACAATTTGATTGTATATTCTAAAAAGTAATTTTAGTGCTTCAAGAAGAATTTCAAGAGGTATGTCCATTCCAGATTTAGTGGGCCTGAATTGAAATTGTGATTTATCTGTTTTTAGAAATTGACATTAGAAAATATTTAAAGAGGTTTGAGCTAGGCAGATCAAATTTTTGGGATAGGGTCTCAAAGCTAGCAAATATACCATGAATGTATAAATCACTAGAATATTTGACTCTCCTCTGTTCCATTGCCCGAAGACTGCATCCCACTGCTGGGGAAAATAAGTAATTATTACAAATGTTTCCCATCAGAGGGAAATTTCCAAATTTTAAATGTGACGAAACTGAAACCAAATTTTAAAAGTAGAAGTTACAAGGGGACTAGATCTTAATCGGGAGGAAGGCAAAGGTAAGTGGACACATACAAGAGCCTGAAGGGAAGATGAACAAGAGCCAGCCTCCATACAACACCAGTTTATATCTGGGTGGTGTAGCCAAAAAATAATCTCGTTGATTTTTGCTGCTCAGCAGTAAAACATCAAGTTTTGAAGAGCTAGGCCACCCTTTGGTCTACTTCTCTGAGGATGAGACTTACTTATATTGGAACACAACCCATCCATAAAAAGGATGGGTTGTAAAATTCATGAAAAAAGGACTCGGGGAGAAAAAGCGGCAAACCCATGAAAAGGTAAAGAAATCTCCAGCTAAGGATAAATCTCCGGAGGTCTGGTCTTTCTTCCTCAACAAGCCACCTAAGATTTTTCTTTATGTAAGTATTTTACGGAGTGTGTAATTTTTATACCAAGATATTTAAAACTGGCTTTGGAAATATGAAAAGGGAGTTCTCCATCTTTTATCATCAGGACCAAGTGGTGAAGCGTAAGAAACTCACACCTTGAAAGGTTACATTTATATCCCGAAAAGGCGCCAAATTTTTCCAATACATTTAATATTTGTGTAACACAGAAAGCATGGTCTGTGACATATAATAATAGTAATAACAAGAAGAAGAAGAAGAAACCTTTATTTGTAACAAACAATCACACAAGCATACATCTGCATGGAGAGGGTCTAATGGCTCAAGCGAATAAAAGAGATAACGAGGGCCATCTTGGGCGAGTTCCACATGATTAGGGGGAATATGGAGACAGCAGACCATTAGTCCTTTCACATGCCTGTAAAGAGGGGTAGAGAAGTCTGACCATTAAAATTAATTTGTTTCTACAATCAAATATTTTCAAGACAGCAAGTAAGTATTCCCATTCCACCCTATCAAACGCTTTCTCTGCCTCTAATTAGTAGTGCAAATAGCACTTGGACTGGAAAGTTGATCAGACACTCTTCATGTGGGAAGTCTGATTGGACTTGTGAGAACTGAGAGCAGGTATGTCTTTGGAGTCATCAGGTGGGCATCCTCATCATTTGTGTTTGTCCCTCGACAGCGGACAACTGGTCTGTTGAAAATGGGGAGCCAAATCTTCTTACGGTCATTTGGAGTGGATTGGGGTTAAAGAGTGAGAGAGCAAGCAAAAATACAGAAGAAGTGATGCGTTCCGCCACTCTAATCGACCACCCCTCCCACCAGAGTTAGAGGAGGGAGGGAGGGAGGGAGTGCAAGAAATCAGAAGGAGGGAGAGTGTGTTTGTGAAAGAGAGAGAGAAAAGAGGGAGAGAGAGTGCAGGAGAAAGAAAGAATATGATAAAGGGAAGAAGCAAAACAAGGAGAGTTGGAGGAGAGTAGGGAGGGAGAAAAAAAAGAAAAAATGTTGAGTATATGAGAGCAAAGGGAGAGAGGAAGAGAGAGAAAGAAAAAGAGAGTGGGGCAAGTGAAGGGGAAGAGAGAAAGAGTGAGATAAAGAGAAAAGAATATGGTCGGGAAGCCTATGGTCAGGCTAAAACCTTCCTGTGGTGGAAGGTTGTGGTGTCTGCCCACCCCTACTCCCTCAACGAAGTGTGAGAAGGAAAAGGAAGGAGAGCAGACGTTTAGGGGGAGAGAGCTAAAATTGTACGAGAGTAGTCTGTCTACTCCCGGGCCCAGGTGGTCTTTCCTCTGTCTTCTTTTCGCTGTCCAGCTGATGTCTTTTCTTTTAATCCAACGCCACTTGTTTCTTAATTCTGCTGCATTTGACAAGGACATGAATGCCTGGTGGAGGGGGAGACCCTTCAATCCCATTTTCTTCAACAGACTGGTTGTAGACGTTTCATGAATCCCCTGCTTCTCACTTCTATGGGGAATTTGTTGGTTTTCAAGGTGTTCTGAGCAGCCTCTGTAGCATGATCGGAATATTTGGCCTTTTTCCTCTCATAAGCTTCTTCGACGCCATCTTCCCAAAGCACTGGCAACTCGACAATATATGCCAGCTTCGCTAATGAGATTACCACCTCTGCAACTTTCCATGGTGGTGTGGAGAGAATGATATTCAGGAGCCTACGTATATATTAGATAAAGAATGACAACCTTTTATAAAACCTTTTCTGAAATTGTATCTGCCAAAACTGTGTTCAAACACCATGCTAGCACTTCTACCTGTATTTTAATGACTACTTTTGAACGCTAGACATCAAGGATGGTATGAGGTGCTGTTTATAGGTTTCTCACCAGGTTTTAATAAAAGTGAGATAGATGCTTGGTTCAATGATGGGGTTTAAGGAGCCTTTGGAAATCGCATCTTCAATCATTTCTTACAGAAGAGTTCACTTATTTGAGAATTTAAAAAATAATTAAATTCGGCACCTGTCAGGGCCTGGAGGTTTAACTCTTTACTGAGGATAGGAGTTTCAAGGTTATCGAAAAAATATTCATAGATGATGTGTAACAAGGGGCTTCTGAAATGTATAGGTTGGCATAGTATGATGCTAATGTATCATTTTTGATGGTAGGGTCTGTTTAACTTTTGACAGGAATCAGTCATCTGAAGGCTTATGCGAGATTCTTTCTCTCCATTTTCATATAAGGTACTGCATGAATGAAGTAGGAATTGTTCAGCTTTGGCAGAAGAGTGTAAGTCAGACTCTGGAGGCCCATTCCCTCTTTGTATAACTCTGGAAAGAGTGTCTGTGAGTATTGTCAGTCCAAGTCTTGAATAGATTCTGTTAGTTTTTGTGTTTTAGTTCTGCACTGTTTAGCAGTAATGGAGGAGTAAGAAATGAATTGGCACCTGAGAATGGCTTTCAAAGTTCCCCTAAGTACTGAAGATGAAAACTCTCCCGTCTTTTTTTTTGTTTCTAAAAAGTGATCAATTGACTGAGATAAATACTCACAAAATGATTCCTCTGACAATAACGAGGAATTTAGCTTCCATACAGGGAACTTGGTAAAAGATCATGGAAAGGCAAGTTCTAGAAGAAGGGGGGTAGTGGTTTGAGATCACAATAGCTTTTAACAATTCATTAAATTAACATTTAAATGATGAGTGTTAAGTTTGGGGAAAAGAGACCAAAGCTTATTAACAAACCTGGGGTTATCCCTGTTAGGGGCGTATTTATTTACCAATATGACCGGAACAGGGACCCTTTGATTTATTACATAACGACCTTCAGAGTCCAAAATAAGGTCTGTGGGAGAGAAGGGACTTTCTCAGAATCACGTAGATGCGTTTCTTGTATGAATGCTATATCTGCCTGTAGCTCCTTTAAATGTGAAAAAACCCTTGTCTGCTTTATTGGGCAATTAAAACTCTCGTTCCACGGGATCAGGTTAACCGTTGTGCCCCTATATTAGATGAGTTAATCAATGAAGTCATTTCATATGTAAATGTAATAGAAGCCTAATGGGCGTTGGCCAGAAGAGAGAAAGTAGTAAAGTCTGAAAAAACAATACTTGGACATGGTTCATATACAGAGCACCAGAATGCAGAAAAATTAAGTCAAATACTGAAAGTTTCCATTTAAAAAAGCATCCATGTGTAGCTTTCCTTCTGAGTGATTATTTTGAAAGCAATCTGAATTGCCCTAAAACCTACATGAACTCCTTCTATAATACCACCGGGGAAAAAAATTTAAAGGCCTAGAAAAAAATTAAAATAATTTTTTTCTTAATAATAAAAAATAATAATAAATCCCAATCTTAAATTCACCTCCCCAAAACAAGGCATACGGCAGGTTCCTATAAATACATAACTTCCTGCAGAGCATAATCCCTATCTGTACTCCATCACGCTTGACATCTAATAAAGCACCAAAATTAATATATGAAACCAACTTTGAAAAGTTAGATAGACTTAGTGAGAAAAATTAAACATTTATATAGGAATTCAAAACAAAACTTCATCAGACTGTCATGAAATTCTTCTGAGAGATACTATTATAACAGGTTCAGTACTTTTATTGATACAATATATTTCCCAACAAACAAAGGAAAATCAAGAGACGTACTGGATATTGAAGTTGTTTGTAACATAAAATATCTGCCTCCACTGAAATAGACCACGCATTTCATGAAAATGACCAAATTTAAATCAGATGTCAATACCAATTTCAATGTTGGAAACCAGTGTCAAATACTTATATAAGGCAATATTTTAGTTAACCAATGAAATAATGGTAGTAACAATATTGCTATATCATGATCACTAACGATTATCATAGCAAGCACAAAATAAAAGCATTAACATTAATGCCATTAGTTTTGAAAATTCAATCTGTAGGTTAGCGCTTAGGTTAACTACAGCCACTCTGCTATTTTCTCAAAAAAGCAATATGCAGTTCACTGAAAAAACTATAATGTCACTGGCATTGTCTTCTTTGTCCATAAATTAATATAGCCAGGCAATTGCTTGAGACAAAGGCAGAAATTAAGTTTGTGAAAAAAAAGAAAAAAGAAAGCAGCAACTTCTTTTGGCTCTCTTCCTTTTCAGGGGGTCGCCACAGCCACTCGTTTCGTTTTGCATATTGATTTGATATACGTTTTACGTTGTTGTCCTTCCTGAAACAACCCTCCCATTTATCCGGGCTTGGGACCGGCATAAGCTATGGCTGGGTAGGTTGATAGCACTCAGGACCTAGTCTAAGGGTCCACACTAGATTTCTGCCACGCCCTCTTTTGACTGGGATTCAAACCCAAGTCTCCTGGACCAAAGTCATTGGTGTATTCAGCCCTGCTGAATAAATACAAATAAATTAAAATCACGCACTTACAGTCCAGATTAAACAGGTAGTTGGCTGTAGCATTAAGATCAGCTCTGCTCTGCTGGCTGGAGGGAGTTCAGCCAGTCTGATCAGCTCAGGTCAATTCTGAGGAAAACATTCAGTTTCGTTACTCCAGACAAGGCTGAGGAATTCTATACAAGGAATATAAAATCGACTAAACTTTAGGCACAAAGAAGTTAACCCCAGTCCAATCCCGAAATGAGCTTCAGTGGCCATGTCAGCATCAGAACTGAACCATGGTGCCATGGAAGAAGGTGGCCTGTTCTGATGAACCACTGCCAGGGGAAGAGTTGGAACCAGGATGCACAATGTCTCTGTGCCAAATATCAAAGCAAACCTTCAGAGGTCTTGTGAAGTCCATGCCCAGATGTGTCATAGTTCTTTTGGATTCAAAAGTTGAACCCACACAATATTAGGCGGGTGGTTATAATGTTATGGCTGATTGATGTATCATTAAAGATATACAGTATTTTTTGTTTCAGCCAAACCCTTCATAATGTGTTTGAATTTCTGTTTCCACAGGATGACAGCACGGCGCTGTCCATCGCGCTGGATGCGGGTCACAGCGAAATCGCTGTGCTCCTTTATGCACAATCCAACTTCTCCAGAGGACAGACAGCGGTACGCGGCTCAAACATCTCACACTTCAACTCAGATATGATGGTTTCTTTCATGTGTCTGTGTGTCTTTACAGGCAGCTGCTCATCACAGTGGCCGTGCTCTCTCCTCTTCCTCCTCCTCCTCCTCTGGTGGTAGAAACATCTTTGAATGAGGCAATGCTCCAACGCCTGCATGACTGAATCGATGAGGTGATTCAATACCAAAGCTTGTTTCAAACTTACAACCTCGTCATTCTGATTCATCACACTCTTTGACAAAACGTTCATTACTTTTCAGTGACGACGTGAATCCTGGTGTTTCATTTTTTTATGTGTGAACTAAATTTGTACTCATCAGATTATATATGCATGATAGAGTATATCTCTATTCTATGATATTTAATATAAGCAGCTTTTATTGTATCCTGTCATTATTAAAAAATGTGACCTCAAGGTTCTTGCGACAGTTTCAGTTTTCATTTTCGTAAAAAGATACTTTATTAATGCAATATTTTATAAATGCAAAGGAAAAAATAGACAGTTGCATCAAACCCAGATATTTATTAACTAATATCTGACTTCAACTTCAAAAAGGCTTGATTTTCTTCATTACTCCAATAACACATAAAATCTTAAACCTATGTGAACTTTCTACGTCCAGAATCATATTGTATGGGCAAAAGAAATGTATTGTATAAATATGCTATCTTATCTCGCTGTATCTGTAACGCCTTAATAAAAGTGTCGTGAAACATTATGAATACTTTAAACATCTCATGTTTTTTCACATACAACAAAATTATAACTTCATGGACTCACATTTAACTGCAGCACTTGTGTTAATAATAATAGTAACATGACTGAACCGTAAAGGACTTATTTTCCATTAAATCAAATTTTTGTGATTTAATGGGAGTTAAACCTCTCTCATATATATATATATATATATATACAAATGAGTCATAGATATAGATAAATATATATATATTTATCTATATATATATATATATAGATAAATATATATACATATTTATATTTATGTATCGCTGCAATTCATATACATATATATTTATGACTGCTATGGAAGGGGAGGAATACTTTCATCCTGCACATTTGGTTTTTTGTCAACTTTTTAAAAAGCCAGCAAGTTAAGAAGGTTACAGTTTGACATTAAAAGCACATTTTTTTAGTTTTGAGTGAAAATTAACTATATGTCTCTCAATGTGCTTCAATAAAACCAACATGGCCTCCACCTCAACACAGAATGGGGTTATAGGTGAAAATCAAAACAGGTCTGGTAATGAGTAGACCTTCTACTATGGCTGTGTCTCATTTCAGGGGATGCATCCTGGGAAAGGATGCATTTCAAGACTGAATGTAGCGCAGCACAACCAACCCTGTTTTCAAGACCCCGTCAAATCAGGTTTATCATTATTAATCCAGCCCTCATTTATCAGGCACACACACAAAATTTCGTGTATTATTTCTGCTTGAATTATTACTACTTGATACAAATGAGTCATAGATGAGTTCCTAGTGTGTTTACTACGACTGCTTTTATAACGACTTCAGCTACTACTAAGCAACTTCTGCTGACAGCGTTGTTGGGCAACAGAAGCGGTAAGAGTTGAAGAAATTTGCCAGACCATCTCAAAGAAGGACCCACCTTCATAGGTCCTTGACTGCTCTAAGGTACCAGGATGAAACTCAGACCCATTATCTGACCTCACACTGGTCCAGTGGTAACTAGGTTCCTCCTGGTCCGGGATAATAATTGGCTTCATGTGGTCAGAGTGTATAGGCAGTTCCAAGAGGATGAAGATATTGATGTCAATCACTGGTCTTCATGTTCCTCAGACCTGAATGCACCTGAGACTCTCTGAGATGTTCTGTATCGCTGCATCAGACGCCACCACCACTGACCACAGACTGTCCAGGAGTACTGATTCAGGTCTGGGAGGAGATCCCCCAGGACACCATCCTCCATCTCACAAGGAGCATGCCCACTGATATACATCTATATTTAACATTTGTCCTTACATTCATTTTTACATTCACACCTATTCCCCTTCGTTCATACTGGCTTCTATTATCTCCAACAGCCTCTGAATACAGGAGTATTGCAGGAGTGAATTATTCTGTGCTTTGTACATTTTGAGTGTAATGGTGAAGTCACACAATTGTAAGGTGTTTAATTTACTGAATAGTGCGTTTGGTCGAGTCATCATGGTTTTATAGAGCCTGAAGATTTGGTCGGTTAAGATTTTATAAATTGATGAAATCCTAATGTGGTATAAATTGCACAATTAAAACAGGAAGAAAATAAATGTATCTCTCACCTTTAACCTCCATAGGCATAGATATTTTCACGTTCCTGCCAAGAGGGGGGGCAGATGCCTAACTGGTACCCTTGTCCCGTATGATGGTTTGTAACAAACCGGCTACAAACTATTCACATTTCACCCACATCAAAAGCTGCTGGACAGAATTCAATGCAGTCTAACTCGTTGTAGAGGTGAGCGTCTAGTTATTGGTTTCTTCAGTTGGCTGAGTTTTAATTTTTAAGCTACACTTGAATTCTGTTTCATATCATTCTTCTTATAAGGAAGAGATTTTGATCTATCCACATTTGCATGAACCGATTTGGGGTACATTGTTTCCAGTTTCCGATTAAGTCCTGGTGTGGTTTATGGATTTGGAATGACTTTTATGAGATCATTAAATAAAAGCTTGCTGTTTTTCTCAACAAGTCAATCCAATGAAATAGAACATTTTGTTCTGCTTGAGAGGTGCTAGTAAGAGATTTGTTTTCTACCTTTAATTCAGCCGGATTTCAGTCTCTATGTGATACTACAATAATCAGTTGCTGGCTGAAATTGAATATTTAAGGGGACAGAGGAATATCAATCTTTCTGCAGGAATGCAAACTATAATAGTTCCCAAAATCCTAAACCTATCCTCTGAGCGGTGTCTACCCCTTTATGAAAAAAGTGACTTCTCATCATTGATTTCAAGAGTTGCACATTTATCACATCCATTCCGTGAATGGGAATATAAAATAAAACTTGAAAAAGAACAAACTTAGGACCACAAAAATGTCCCTCCCTACTGTGGGCTAGTAAAAAGATTAAATCAGAACACGTACAAACCGGTAAGTCATCGAGTCTTCTCTCTGCCCTCATGAGTCTGGCAGACAGCCAGCTCTGCTCTCTGTTCTCCCTCCTCCCTCCTTGATTTTTTCTCATTCCACCTCATCATTGTTCTCTGTGCACCCTGTATTTTTTTCGTTGACTAATTCATAAGGATAGGGCTTTAAATTTTAAACATCTTCTCAAAGGACACAAGAAATAAAGGACAAGCTCATCTCTATTTTGGTGTCGTGAATGACGGCGCCTGACAGCCTCGGTTAATAATCAAAGTGTTCAGGGCTCCATCGTTGCTGCACAACTGCAAATTAAAATGGGAATTCCAGTTTTGAATACGTGATAAATCATACATCAAACATTTTGAATAACCTGCACGCTCATAGTATTCACACTCCTTTGATGAATTTTCCCTAGGAACTTGCTAAAGTAGCACAGGTGTGGGGGCAGTAAATTAATTCTTCATCAGTACTGCAACTAGGAGACTGTTATTGATACAAGAAAAATGTTACAGATAAGAAAGATAAGAACAATGATAGGTGAAGAATAAATGATTAAAATAAGTCATAAATTAAGTCTTCGCTCTGTCGCTGATGTCTGAAGTGTTCATTCTCTCTGTATTATTTACTACTTGCAAAATCAAAGAAATTTTTTGACATGCAGAGACACCGTGTTTTTGTTTACTCCTGCCCGATGATGATGATGATGATCAGACGGGGTAGAAAATGTTGTTATGTCATTCCTTGCTGCATGTCCCACAGGGAGCGCGGCATGTGTGACTGAGAGCAGTAGCATCAGTAAAATACCATTGCATACAATATCTACCATCACAATTTGCAGTTGCCATGGTAACAGTCTGAGCATGTGAATTATGATAGTGGAATGAATTATATCTGTATTTCACTAGGGTTAGTTAATCCGGTCATTATTCCACATTGAGAAGAAACGTTGCTTTACCTCCTTGCTCATTAGACCAGAATTCCATAGAAGCCAACCTTAAACCCTACATTAAAAGAAGTATTTTTTTAATGGTAATAAATGTCATTTCAAACTACTAAGCAGATAAAAAATTAGCAGTCATGATTTCATACAAGGAGATGCACCAATCCCTTTGGTGACTGACTGACAAATGAACATATCCAAACATATTTAAATAAGGGGTATAATACAAATTTTGTAAAGGGATAAAAACAATATGAGTATAAGTGAAAGTAAAATCTTCATATGCTATTTTCCAAATGTTCAGTAAGTCCAATACTTTTAAGAGTGTGCAGATGTGCAGGATACACACATGGTATGTGTAACGTCCACTGTTTCAGGTACAACACACAACTCAGAGTTCATAGCATATTCTATTATTATTAACAATGCATCATCTGAGCGACGGTGTCTCAGTTGATAGAGCGGTTGTCCACTTATCTGAAAGTCAGTGGTTCAATTCCTGGCCACTGCAGTCCAAATGTTGAAGTGTCCTTGATCAAGATACTGAACCCCAAGTTGCTCCCAGTGGTTTTTCCATTGGTGTGTGAATGATGGCGTGAATGGTTACTGCTCCTGATGAGCATGTGGTGCCTTACATGGCAGCCTCTGTGTGAATGTTTGTGTGAATGGGTGAATGCTGACTCACGTTGTAAAAGCGCTTTGAGTAGTCAAGTAGACTAGAAAAGCGCTGTATAAGTACAGTCTATTTACCATTTACCATCAAGTACGTGTGCCCTGCAAATCAAATGTTGTGTGTTCATTTTTATTTCAAATTATCCAAATCTTTAATTAGTTTGTCATCGTCAGGACATTAAATAGCATACAAACAAAATGGGTAAACGACGTTTCAGCTGATGGATGGATTCCGGCTACTTGTAGACTACAGCTCATGTTTGTGTTTCCAAAGACCCTTTTTTCTACCTATATATGATAAACTATTTTTGAATGCAATAATGAAAATATATATTTTTTTACTGTAAACCATCTAATATTCAATGAAATACAACCTATTTAACAACAAAATGTGTCATTCTGACTGGAGAGAATGTTACCATCAGGCTGGCAGTCTCCTTCAGAATGTTGGGGAACAGAGCAGACTCATCTTTCCTTCTGTAATGGCGAGAACTCATGGACCTGAAGAAGCAAAGCATCTTCACGACATTCTACTGTCACCTCCATGTTTGACTTTACATCTAATCTTCTTTTAGTGGAATGCTATGTTTTGTTTACACCAGATGTAACGGGACCCCTAACTTCCAAACAGTTCACACTTTCCACCCATTACTTTGTGGAATATATTCCAAAACAACTCCAGGGTCAAGATGTTAATGCTTTTCGTTGTTTTCTTTTTTTGTTTTGTTACTTTTTCACACAGACTACATTGTTCCTACAAAATCCCAGTGTTTCATGAAATACAATTATCCATTAAAGCTTCTATTTTGTGTTTAATCAGGCTGTATGTGTTACCTCCACCAAGGCAGGAGGCTGTTTTCAATCCTTTGTTTTTGTTTGTTTGTGAGCAGGATTACAGAAATACCGCAGCACGGACTTGCATGAAATTTGATCCAGATGTAGATTTTGGCATATCCTGTAGGTGATTAAATTTTGTTGACGTTAAGTATTATATTATATTTCACAGCATTTGAAATGAAATAAATAAAATAATAAGCAGTGTGGAGAATGACATCATAATTGGCCTTCGTTCTTTTGATTCCTTTGATGTTCCTTTGGGGTTGGAGCTGGGGGCTCTGTGGGCTTAACATAGAAACTGAAATGGAAGGGGCAGGAGACGGCCAGCTAGAGACTATTGTAGAGATACTCTGAGTTTGATGGAGTTTTCACTAAATTTAGAAGCTGGCAAAAACTCAGACGTTAATCGAGGAATCTGCATTCCTTTTTTCTAAACCGGGAGTACTGTGGTGCCTCAGCAGAGGTTTGTACTCTCTGAGAGCCTTTTTCTAGTTTTATGTTAAAGTTTATCCAAAGACCCAACACAAGTAAGTATGAGATACACAGAAAAAAAACGAGACACCTGTCTGGGTCCAATACTTTTTCACAGTACTTTATAAAAGATTCATTATAATCTCCCTTATAAAGCGAATGAAAAGTTAACACCAACACATGTCCATACATATCATCATTGCTTGAACTGTATACAATGTTTATTTTGTTGATCTTTTCTGCAACCAAAACATCAATTGCACATCTGTCCGTCCTTGAAAAGGTTTATTCCCTTTTTTCCCTGTTAAAAAGGCTTTTTAGGGAGTTGTTCCTGATCCGGACCGAGGGTCTAAGGACAGAAGATGTTACATCATGTACAGATTGTAAAGTCTATCGAGGCAAATTGTGATTTTGGGCTATACAACAAAGTTGATTTGACTTGACTGTCATGTACACCTATAATCCATTTGCCGGCATGGTGAGATATAGAGTTTGTGGGTGAAACCACCATCGTCATCTGATTACAAATCTGTTGGATGAAGAAATGAACAATCTTGCAGAGCGATGCGTCACAATGAAAAAGAGATGAACATCAACTTAGTCAAGATTGTTGACAGAATACATACACACCCATCTGCATCAGGCAATTCCTATGCCAAGTAATAGACATCATCCTGTCCAGATACATCTAAAACTGGAGCTAGATGTCCGTGTCCCTGCACGGGAGTTCTCTTCAGCAATTAATCCGACCCTCTGTGGTTTTGGGGAGGTGAGGAGCTTACTACACTAAAACCCAACACCCAGCCTCAGCCTTCATCCTGGTGCTGTCTGCTAAGAGAGGCTAAAGTATGTGCAGCTCCACCACAGGACTGCTGGGCAGCCTCTTTACTCAGGCTGTGACTTCTACGCATTCTTCTAGAAAATTAGATTTGTATCTTATTATTTATTCACCCATTTCCTGTTGTTGTGTTCTGGTACTCTGAACTGTTTAATAGCATCCTTTTGAGCATGTGAACTGAAATAATAAAACGATTCACAGAAACCAGATGTGTCTGAATATCAGACCGACACAGAAAAAGTACATGGTTAAAATGCAATTTGTAATCTCAGGGTTGCAGAGTTGTTTTTTCCTTGCCGTCTCAGCTAAGAAATAAATGTAACCTGATAAGAATGCATTAATCATCCTGCTGGAATGCTGGACTGCACTCACAAACTGCTAGGGTGTAGTCATGAGAGGACTGTGTGGAGGGGTATAATGAATAAGACGCTGTATTTCAATTATTTGCACATTTTCCAGGTCGCGGTGAAGAGTGTCTATCAGCTTATTCCAATAAAGCGCAAACGGTTGTTGCTGTTTTGAGGCTGCTAATTCTCTCGCATCTCCACCACAGTATCTGCAGATTGGCTTGTTCATTCAGGGGATTTGAAGATGCATCAGGGTTTTTTTTTTACATGAGATTGGTTATCCTTCTAGATGTAGAGCAAGTTTGGTGAGAATTCTCATCATACAAGCTTTGGTTAATGATTGGCTGTTTGAAGTCTTGAATCTTAAACAAAGTTTTTAGAGAAATGTCCTCAGTGAATTTTTCCAACTAATCCCTGATAACCACTCCTGACCCACCGCCTATAATAAGGTCTTCAACTATATTTGCTTGCTGAAGTTCCAGACAGTCCACCAGTAAAATCACCAGGGTGAATTCCCACCATAAAAGTTCCATAAGATACACACACACAGATATGATACGCTTTTCTCCATTTCTGCATTGACATCTTGCCCAAGTTGAATTTTTCAACGTATGCACAGATATGAGTAATGGAAAAATCACAGCTTCATGGCAATCCCTTTGCGTTATTTCTGTCCGCTTGTGTGAATCAAAGGCTGGTCTCGGCTCTCCATTGACGTTTTAATCACATAATGTGAAATATTAGCTCCAGGGTGAACGCAGTTTTATAGGTGCATCATTGGGCTCACATCTGTGGTAAATCACATCACACGATAGAACTGGACAGCTATGAGCCCTAAACCTCATAAATGTAAAGACATGTATATATATATATATATATATATATATATATATATATATATATATATATATATATATGTAAATGTTATTCATAATATGAAGATATGTTTTTTAAGTTTTCCTGGCAAAGATGACTCTAAAATGACTCTGAAGGATGGTCGTGTTCTCATAGCAAATTCTGGGCTCACCAAAGGAATGAAATATATGTCACATAGTCACATGCAATTGTAGTCGGTATGTGTGCGCGAGCGCGTTTGTGCCTGCGTGTGTCTATGTGGGCGTGTGTGCGTGTGTGTCTGTCTGCATGCCTGTGTGTGGGTGGGCGGGGGTGTCCTCTTGAGATGGTTGATAAACTTCATATAGTGGAGGGGAGCTGACCCTCTGAGCTCATCCTCTTCCAACCATGTCTGAACTGTATTGCTGCGTGCTGGACTTTCTAGGATCAGCGCGCTCTATGGCATAAAATGGCACTCTCCCCGTTGCACTGAAAAAGACAAAAACTGCAAATGGAGCCGATAACTTTAACAGCAGGGTAGGAAAAGGGAGGAAAAAAAACAGTTTGGCAGCAGTCGATATTGAAAACATGCAGAAGGAGAAAAGCTCGGGGCCTTCCAGAGTCTGGAGAAAGACTTCGGAGAGCTGCAGACAGGAGAGGAGAGGGGTATGGCTTTTCTGTTTCCCCCCAGCCCATTGATTTGTATATGAAAACATAGCGCTTTTATTCTCCCCCCTTCTGGGCTCTGCTTCTGAGTGATCAGCTGATGAAGAGACTCGCAGCTCGCCGCTATGCTGGCTGGCTAATTCTCTCTCCCACAGCTGCAGCCGATCCGGAGAACCAACCCGCAAACTGCAGTCAGGTAAATATCCTCCTCCTCCATTTCTCCTCAGGATTCCTCCAGGCTCCGATGCATGGGAAGTGAGGAAGAGACGGATAAAATGTGTGTGTGCGCGCGCGACAGGGAAAGAGAGCGCGTGTGTCTTTCCTTTTTATGCCTGTAAATGTGTGTGTGTCTGTGTCTGTGTGTGTGTGTGCGTGTGTGTGTGTGTGTGTGTGTGAGAGAGTTAGGGCAGGAAGGGGGGCAGAGGGACTGTGTAGGTGTGTGTTGTAACAGATGAGAGGGAATCTTTGGCAGATAAGTCCCGGAAGAGGCGCAGACATGGAGCATCACACGCACGACACCCTCCTCTCGCGCACATATGCACAGTCAATCAGGCGGCTCTCAGCTACTTCTCCATCCTTTAGGATTACCCTCAATCCCTCCAGTCTGCAGCATGAACCATTGCACCCCACTCCTCCGGAGAGAGCTGGAGGGCTTCTGAGCCGAGCCATGATGGGCAGGATTCCATTGTTGCATGTCTAAAGCGGATGTCTCCTCCAGCCTAAATGCCAGCCCTGTGTCTGACATGGCTGGCATGTGTTTTTTTGATTGTCATTGTGACACCACCAGTGCAAGGCATGCATATTATTGTTTTCTAATAATAATTCTGTAGCAGTGTATGCAAATGCCAACATTTCCTGCATGCCTTACTCTCTGTCCTTGAAAATTAGGTCTTGTGTGTTTGTGTGTCTGCATGTATGTGTGTGTATGTGTGTCTGTGAGCTTGATTGATACATCAGTATGAATTTGGGTTTAGGTAACATGCCTTCTCTATTTCCTACCTCGGCTCTCCCGCCAAGCTGTTCCCTCTGTATGCATACCCATGTATCTGGCCTTTAATTACCTTTTGTTGAAAATGCAGCCATTGTGGCTTACAGCCAAAAAGGGGCAAAATAATTCAGCGTACATCGTTGTCCAACGCCACCCAAAAATCATGTCTCAGTCTTTTGCATGCACCGGCAGATTGTGGGTTTATATGCATTTTTAGACCATGCTTTTGGTCTACCATGGCATCGCTTCTAATGTGTTCCCAATTATCGTGCTTGAAAAGCAATCTTCCTCTCCTCGATAATCATCTGACATCAAAGCCTGCAGATAAAATAATCTGCCCCAAATTTGCAGAGACAGTACAGCAGTTGGCACATTGCACTCCATGCAAATTCAGATGCTATTGTAACAAAGACATATATATATTTACAAACCCTTCTTACATTTCAACCCGTACTGCCAATGAGTGCTTTATTTGAAGGTTTTAGGTTTTGTCCTTGTGTTGAAAACATACTGTATGAATCTATCAACATTTCCAAATGTCACTTGAAAGTCAAAATGAAAAGGAATTGTTTAGTGGGTTTGAATCTGAATCAAGCCAATTTCCATCCATTCCCTTATTTGAATGACGTCATTGCAGCCGTTATGTGCAAAACATGATCCGTTCACCTCAATGCACCCCTGTAAGTGTATCTGAGTTGAAATGATGGACCTCCTCTCTCCTCTCCCTGTAGCCTGAGACAGATAAGATCACATCCCTGGAGGAGATGGAAGAGGACACCAGCTTGAAGAAACGTAAAAGTGATCATCATGTAGAGAAAAAGCAACAGGCCGGGCAGGAAGCTGTTGGAAAGGTGAAAAGAAAGCGAGGACGCCCACCAGCAGAGAAACTGCCTCCAAATCCACCGGAGCTCACCAGAACACTGAGCACACTGGTAGACATGGTTATCAACTACAAAGACGGGTGAGGATAATTATTTATCTGTGGATTGTGCGATCAGATTACATCTACATCTGCCATCTACACTAGCCATAACATTAGAACCACCAAAGTAATGCTCTGCCAGTCTCCCTCCTTGCAATGTGTGTTCGGACAACTTTCTATCAGAACCTGCAATAACCTTTTCAACAATTGCTACTACAGTAGCGTTTTGTGTAACAGACAACACCAGCTATCTCCTACTCCCCACTGGCATTTAATAAGCCTTGGGCACCCACACTGTCATGTCCTATGCCACTTTGATAGGTACTAACCACTGTACCAGAACACCAGACAAGACCTGCAGTTCTGGAGATGCTCCGACCCGGTCATCTACGCATTACAATTTGTCCCTTATCAAAGTCACTCAGGTCCCTATGCATTATTACATACTCTTGGGGGAAAAAAATATTACTTTCTTAACATAATAAAATTATCTAAAATAATTATTACCACCTTGCATTTAATATTTTGTGCAGTTTCCCTCTTTAGTGTGTGATGAGGTTTAGTGTGTGATGAGGTTTGGCTAATGATGCATCCAGCTGGTACCACCAGGTGTATTATGGAAACTAATCGTCATGGCACGGCCATTGACATCCAGGAAGAGGCTGGTAGAAAACCATGGTGTGACAACAACTGGCAAAACATTGGATAGCTTGGAGAGACTGCAATGGGGATACTCGGTTGGCAATCCAAATTGCAACTCTTGTGAGGGATCACCCACTTTCCAGCTATGCAAAATACCCCCAGGGCTGATCGAGGGAGGGGTGTATGAGCACCCCAGGTGGACATATTCACCGGCAATGACCAAGACGATCGGGAATAAGGATGATATGGATCAGAGGCTCCAGACAAAGAGTACCTTCATAGTCAGCACCTTGACAGAGTTTCAGCCTTAAGGAACATCGGGCTACAAGGCCAGTACTCAAACACATCTGCAAGATCTCCTTTCACCATCTCAGAAATATTTCCAAACTCCGTTCTTCACTCACCTTGAGTGATGCTGAAAAGCTGGTCCACGCGTTTGTCTCCTCCAGACTGGATTACTGTAACGCACTTCTCATCGGGATCCCTGATAAAAGTCTTCAAAGACTTCAGTATGTTCAAAACAGTGCTGCAAGGATCCTGATGAGAGTTCGTAAACACGAACACATCAACCCCGTTCTT
>VRLP01006962.1:0-24776 GCA_009660295.1 Lophius piscatorius | reverse complement strand
AGGCTTCAGGTCTCACTGTCCACAAGCTAGCCTTTCGGGAACACCAAAAGGCCTACTCAAAGTCCCTTAGAGAGGCTCGGTCACTGTTCTACTCGAACATTATTAAAACCAGTCCTGGAAAGCAGCTGTTTTCCACTATCAATCATCTTCTTAAACCACAAACTCCCCCACTTACAGAAATTACAGAAGAGCACTGTAATAATTTCATGTCTTTCTTCAAATCAAAAATTGACTCAATCCGTTCTGTCCTTTCTGGTTCCTCCTCTCTACCTATCCAGTCTGCTTACTCAGAGTTTGAGATCTCCCAGCCTCTAAAGTGTTTCCCAGAAATCTCACAGCAGGAGGTTGAGGTTATCATCAGGACGATGAAGCCCTCCACCTGTGCCCTCGACCCCTTTCCTACAGCCCTAGTGAAAACTAACATCTCTTCCATCAGTCCCCTGATCACCGCTGTAATAAATCAATCCCTCCAGGCCGGCTTTGTTCCATCTGCCCTAAAAGCCGCCATAATCAGACCACTCCTCAAAAAACCTACTCTCGATCCAGAACTTTTTGATAATTACAGGCCCATTTCCAAACTCCCATTCCTCTCCAAAGTGCTGGGAAAAGTAGTTGCTGCCCACCTCCAGGAACACCTCAAATACAACAACCTCTTTGAAACCTTTCAGTCTGGTTTCCGCTCCGCCCACAGCACAGAAACAGCTCTGCTTGGAGTCACAATCGACTTACGGATGGCAGCAGATGCTGGTTCACCTTCCCTCCTGATTATCCTTGATTTGTCTGCTGCTTTCGACACAGTTGACCATGGAATACTCCTACACCGCCTGCATCACACCATTGGACTCACTGCCACCGCCCTAAATTGGTTTCAATCTTACCTCACTGACAGAACAGAATACATTTCCCTTGGAAGTTCAAGGTCCCGGACACACACCGTCACCTGTGGGGTCCACTAGGGATCAGTCCTTGGCCCCATTCTCTTCATACTATACATGCTCCCCCTTGGCCGTGTCATCAGTCGATATGGACTCTCATTCCATTGCTACGCTGATGACACGCAAATCTACATAAAAACTGACACATGTTCCTCCGCAGCCTCTCCATCCTCATCGTCATCATCATCTCCCCTGTCAACTCTCTGCGCTTGTCTGGAGGAGATAAAGGTGGGGATGAAAAACAACTTTCTCCAGTTGAACAGCTCCAAAACCAAAGCAATTTTAATCTGCACCCCACATCAGACCCAGTCTTCCTCCATAACCAGTATTACCTTCTCTGGTCACGACATTCCCCTCTCTTCATCAGTCACCAACCTCGGTGTAAGATTTGACCCTCAACTCACTTTTGAATCACACATCTGCAGGATCTCCTTCCACCATCTCAGAAATATTTCCAAACTCCGTTCTTCACTCACCTTGAGTGATATTGAAAAGCTGGTCCACGCGTTCGTCTCCTCCCAACTGGATTACTGTAACGCACTTCTCATCGGGATCCCTGATAAAAGTCTCCTTTTTAGCAGAACCTATAACTTTAATTAACATTGCTGCTTTTTGGTCAGCCTTTTATATAGTTATTATTTTATTATTTTATTGATGCTTTTATCTACTTTTACTTTGTAGCACTTTGAGATTTGATCCAAATGTAAAGTGCATTATAAATTAAATGTATTATTATTATTATTGTCTGTGGAGCCCTCAGATGGTCAGGGAAGGCATTCCACAGATGAGGGGCAGCAGAACAGAAGGCCCAATCACCCATGGTGCTGAGCTTAGTCCGGGGAAGGAGGAGGCGGTATGAGTGGGTAGAACGGAGGGATCGTGTTGAGGTCAGTGGGGTGAGTAGTTCTTTTAGGTAGGGGGGTGCATTGCCATGGATGCACTGGTGAGTGAGGAAAGAGATCTTATAATCAATCCTGGTGGAGATGGGAAGCCAATGAATGGAATGAAGAACGGGGATGATGTGTTCATGTTTACGAACTCTCATCAGGATCCTTGCAGCACTGTTTTGAACATACTGTAGTCTTTGAAGAGTTTTATCAGGGATCCCGATGAGAAGTTCATTACAGTAATCCAGTCTGGAGGAGACAAACGCATGGACCAGCTTTTCAGCATCACTCAAGGTGGGTGAAGAACGGGGTTTGGAAATATTTCTGAATATTTCTGATCAGCGCTGGATCTAGTCTGACATCAGTGCCCTTGCGAGAGGGAAGGAAGATGGGGTAAAGGCAGTGGGTCTCTCAATCAATGCAGTCCCACAACGGAACATTCGGGGAATGGAGAGGGATGAGCACAGTAGCAGCAGGCACAGCCACAAATAATGTTTCCAATGTTGTGCAAATAACAGTCCGGACAAGAGAACTGGCTTTTCAGAATGGCAAACTATGTCTGTGCATGGCATTTTGCCTATTAGCCCCTTGCTTTCAAATACATTAAATACGGACGCAATCAAAAGCACCACAATTTATTTCGGGCTGGGTAAATCACATTGTGTTCGCTAGATTAACCTATTTGTAATTCCACCTTTCATTATTTTGCACTATATACTAAATGGATAGCGTGTGCTATTTAGTACATTTGACAGACACAAGGGCGAATTATCAGCTCCCGGACAACTGTGGGACGATCGGCTGGTTTACTGTAAATTTTAGTTCGATTGCCTGACCTCAGCGCCTTCTTTTCTCACTGCACCCGTTATAGGTAGCTGAGTAAACAATAAGGACAAATAAGAAAGGTTCACAGCTGTCAGAGCAATACTAGCTATTATGTTAAAACTCTATAGGGTCAAATTTGTCTCAATTTCCTCAAAGTCTCACTGCAAAATAGAACGGACACACTGCAACTGCTGGGTTTGCAAGACTAGGTAGGTTGGTACTTTTGCCCACTCAAAGCTGTAAGGATTTTTTTGGTCTTTTTTTGCTTCCACTCGGATTGTTGCTGTGTTGCCCATCCATGTTTGGGTTCTTGGAGTCATAGTTGGCAGGACTCCGCTGAACAAAACCAGAGACGCAAGTTCCGGAGACTAAGGAGTGTATAATACCTTGGCTTGGATCAGGAGCTGCGCCTTACTTTGGATATCTTCCACATGTCTACCCAATTCATGGTACTGTTGGTCAGGGTTTTATTCTTATTCCTTTCCTTTTCCAAACCCTGAAGACTAGACGAATGACATTATTTCAATCAATCAATCAATCTTTATTTATATACCGCCAATTCACAACATCAGTTGTCTCGAGGTGCTTTCCAGAAAGAGCAGGTCTAGACCAAACTCTTTATATCATTATTTACAGAGACCCAACAAATTCCTCCTTGAGCAATCACTTGGCGACAATTGCGAGAAAAAAACTGCCTTTTTAACGGGCAGAAACCTTGAGCAGATCCAAGACTCAGGGTGGACGGCCTACTGCTATGACCGGTCGGGTTTGAAAAAAAAGAGAAAGAGAGAGTGAGAGAGAGAAAGAGAGAGACACGGATGAGGAGAGCTACAGACGGGGGGAAAAAAAGCAAAGATATCAGCTATAATCCCCTTTCTTCAATCTCCCCATGGTTGGGCCGCGGCAGCAGCAGGGATCCTAGGTTGATAGTTTATGGGGAAATATTATACAATAATAATAATAATGATAACAATAACCATCATCATGAGCATCTTGTGATCATTGGAGATCGAGCAGGTCCACAGCAGCAGACTCAATCACCAAACATGTGACCTTACAGGGCGAGAAAACAAAAGGCTCCAGGGAAGGAGACAAGTTAGTAACGTGCATTAATCCATTAACATGCATTAATCCATTTAAACAGGCATAACACCATTTAACATGTATTAATCCAGTAACATGCATTAATCCAGTAACATGCAATAATCCAGTAACATGCAATAATCCAGTAACATGCAATAATCCAGTAACATGCATTGCAGTTAGAGGGATGTATAAAGAGGGACCGTGAGAGAGGAAGAGATAAAAGCTCAGTGCATCATGGGAGATCCCCTAGCAGTCTAATAATAATAATAATACATTTAATTTATAATGAACTTTACATTTGGATCAAATCTCAAAGTGCTACAAAGTAAAAGCAGATAAAAGTATCAATAAAAAATAAAATAATAACTATAAAAACCTGACTAAAAAGCAGCAATGTTAATTAAAGTTATAGGTTCTGCTAAAAAGGAAAGTTTTAAGTCCTTTTTTAAATGTGTCAGTCGTCTGTGGAGCCCTCAGATGGTCAGGGAGGGTATTCCACAGACGAGGGGCAGCAGAACAGAAGGCCCAATCACCCATGGTGCTGAGCTTAGTCCAAGGAAGGAGGAGGCGTTTTGAGTGTGTAGAACGGAGGGATCGTGTTGAGGTTAGTCGGGTGAGTAGTTCTTTCAGTTAGGGGGGTGCGTTGCCATGGATGCACTGGTGAGTAAGGAGAGAGATCTTATAATCAATCCTGGTGGAGATGGGAAGCCAATGAAGGGAATGAAGAACGGGGGTGATGTGTTCGTGTTTACGAACTCTCATCAGGATTCTTGCAGCACTGTTTTGAACATATTGTAGTCTTTGAAGACTTTTATCAGGGATCCCGATGAGAAGTGCGTTACAGTAATCCAGTCTGGAGGAGACAAACGCGTGGACCAGCTTTTCAGCATCACTCAAGGTGAGTGAAGAACGGAACATCAAATGTCTTAGAACTCCTGCCTACTTTCTTCATCTCTCTTGTTATGCCACTTCTTCTCCCCTAACCTTTTCCTACTTATACTCTCCTGAACCTCCTTATTCCACCACCAATTTCCTTATATTCTTTGCTCTGTCAAGATGACACACCAACCACCTCTCTCCCTTTCTGTCTCCTTTATCACATTTGCCGCAGTTGCCCAGTCAGCCGGTAGATCTTCACCACCATCCAGAGCCTGTCTCAATTCCCCCCTGAAGTTCACACAGCAGCCTTCCTTCCTCAACTTCCACCACGAACTCTCATCAGGATCCTTGCAGCACTGTTTTGAACATATTGTAGTCTTTGAAGACATTTATCAGGGATCCCGATGAGAAGTGCGTTACAGTAATCCAGTCTGGAGGAGACAAACTCCTGAACCAGCTTTTCAGCATCACTCAAGGTGAGTGAAGAACGGAGTTTGGAAATATTTCTGAGATGGTGAAAGGAGATCTTGCAGATGTGTTTGATGTGGGATTCAAAAGTGAGTTGAGGGTCAAATCTTACTCCGAGGTTGGTGACTGATGAAGAGAGGGGAATGTCGTGACCAGAGAAGTTAATACTGGTTATGGAGGAAGACTGGGTCTGATGTGGGGTGCAGATTAAAATTGCTTTGGTTTTTGAGCTGTTCAACTGCAGAAAGTTGTTTTTGATGACGATGAGGATGGAGAGGCTGCGGATGTGTCAGCTTTTATGTAGATTTGTGTGTCATCAGCGTAACAATGGAATGAGAGTCCATATCAACTGATGACATGGCCAAGGGGGAGCATGTACAGTATGAAGAGAATGGGGCCAAGGACTGATCCCTGGGGGACCCCACAGGTGACGGTGTGTGTCCGGGACCTTGAACTTCCAAGGGAAATGTATTCTGTTCTGTCAGGGAGGTAGGATTGAAACCAGTTCAGGGCAGTGTCTGTGAGTCCAATGGCGTGATGTAGGCAGTCTAGGAGTATTCCATGGTCAACTGTGTTGAAAGCAGCAGACAAATCAAGGAGAATCAGGAGGGAAGGTGAACCAGCATCTGCTGCCATCCGTAAGTCATTAGTGACTGTAAGGAGAGCTGTTTCTATGCTGTGGGCGGAGCGGAAACCAGACTGAAAGGTTTCAAAGAGGTTGTTGTAATTGAGGTGGTCCTGGAGGTGGGCAGCAACTACTTTTTCCAGCACTTTGGAGAGGAATGGGAGTTTGGAAATGGGCCTGTAATTATCAAAAACTTCTGGATCGAGAGTAGGTTTTTTGAGGAGTGGTCTGATTATGGGGCTTTTAGGGCAGATGGAACAAAGCCGGCCTGGAGGGATTGATTTATTACAGCGGTGATCAGGGGACTGATGGAAGAGATGTTAGTTTTCTCTAGGGCTGTAGGAAAGGGGTCGAGGGCACAGGTGGAGGGCTTCATCGTCCTGATGATAACCTCAACTTCCTGCTGTGGGATTTCTGGGAAACACTTTAGAGGCTGGGAGATCTCAAACTGTGAGTAAGCAGACTGGATAGGTAGAGTGGAGGAACCAGAAAGGACAGAACGGATTGAGTTAATTTTTGATTTGAAGAAAGCCATGAAATTATTACAGTGCTCTTCTGCAATTTCTGTAAGTGGGGGAGTTTGTGGTTTTAGAAGATGATTGATAGTGGAAAACAGCTGCTTAGAATTTCCAGAACAGTGATCGAGCCTCTTTAAGGGACTTTGAGTAGACCTTTTGGTGTTCCCGAAAGGCTAGCTTCTGGACAGTGAGACCTGAAGCCTTGTAACGCCGCTCAAGGACACGCCCAGCTGCCTTCATTTTCCGTAGCACACTGGTGAACCAGGGGGCTGAGCAGGAGAAGGTGACTGTTCTAGGTTTTACAGGGGCATGACGATCCAGGATGCTACTCAGGGAGTTAATGTAGAAATCTACTGAGTTATTGGCTGATACAAAGTTTGCAGAAAGAAGAGGCTGGAGGTCGACTGTGGTTTCTGGGTTGGTTCAAATTCCTCAAGTAGATTTGACGTTTGGGCTTGGTGAGGGGGGACACGTGACAATTCCATGGAGACAGCCTTGTCGTCGGACACACCCAGATTGTATACAAAAGGTTGCTGAGAGGAGCAGAGTCAGTGATGACAAGATCCAGAGTGTGCCCCATGTTGTGGGTGGGGACATCGACAAATTGCCTGAGATTAAAACAATCTAGTAGTTGGAGAAATTCGGATGCAAAACGACATGCAGGGGAGTTGACATGAATATTCATATCTCCAAGTACTAAAATATTGGCAGAGGTTGTGTAAAATGTCGACAAAAGGTTGTATATCTCAGAGATGAAGGCTGGGTTTGGTTTGGGTGGTCGGTAGATTAGAAGTATGGTCATGGAGAAAGAGGGTTTACAATTAAATGCCAGGCATTCAAAAGAAGAGATCTCTGGCAAAGGCAGTGGAGACGAGTCCAAATCACTGCGGTAGATGACAGACAGACCACCACCAAGACCAGTGCAGCGGGCTTTCTGTTGGTAACAGTAGCTGGGGGGACAGGTCTCATTCAGGACAGAAAAATCATCTGGTTGTTGCCAGGTTTCTGTAAGGCACATAACGTCAAGACACTTCTCCAAGATGTGGTCATGTATGAGGCATGATTTGTTTGTGAGAGATTGTGTATTAAAGAGTTCAATTTTAATACTAGATGGAGCAGTGAGTCTCTGTATTGGCCGAAGAAGACTGAAATTCACTCCACGTTTTCTAACCCGCACAGTGAGGAACTTTATGGAGGAAAGTCCAGTGTCACTAGTGGGAAGAGCAACAGCATTCTGATGACGCATCTGAGACGCGACGGTGCGCACGTCAGACCAAAAGGACGGAATGGAGTTATCGGAGCGGGAGTAAACAAACTTAGAACGGCAACTTCTGTGAATGTAACTAGGGCCGGCAAAGCAGTCCAAGTTGTTTAATAACCGATATGAACAACAGAGTGTTGTAGTTGTTGAATTTCATCAGTTGGGTGATGGAATAATTCATCATCATGCCAGTCGTGGAGACTGGCCCGTAATTAGCCGTTAGCCATGGACGAGACGCATAGAGGACGTTAGTAGCCGTTATTTTCATGGAAATTATGCCAAGAAAAAAGCTGTCAAACACATAAAGTGATCAACAACGGCTGAAAGTGTCATGGGGGCAGTGATGAACAAGACGGATAAACAAACTAACATCAACGATGAACAAACAGAAACTGACATAAACGATGAAACAAACAGATACAAAAGTCTCCGGGTGATGGTACACTTGCAGCAACTGGTAGGCGGACCGTCACCAGACTCGGTAGAATTCTTACAACTACAAATACAAATATAGAATAACAAATACAAATACGGATATATATCAAATAGGTTTGCTGGTGAGCAACAGTAAAAGGTATACTTTTTGGTTTATAGTATTGCAGGCTGTAGAACTCTGATGGAAATGCCTGATAGTTGAAAGCTCTGGCTCTCAATCTACTTCTGGAGACTCTAGGTACTACAAGTAACCCTGCATGCTGGGAGCGCAGAGTTCTGATTTGACAATATGGAACTCCTTCAGATACGTTGGGGCCTGACCATTAAGGGCTTTGTATATGAGCAGAAGGATTTTTAATTTGATTCTAGATTTTACCGGGAGCCAATGAAGGGAATCTTTTACAGGAGAGATATGTTCTCTTAAACCGGTACTGGTCAGCACACGTGCAGCAGCGTTCTGGTTCAGCTGGATGAGCTTCAGAGACTTATTGGGACAACTAGCAACTAGCTATTTATTTGTATCTTTGTCAGACACTTTTATAAGAATCCTCAAAAAATTATTAAGACCAAAACAAATTGTTAGGTAATCTTGACAATAGGTGGGTTTACATAGACAGCCTTATTCCAAATAGATTAAAAAAAAAATCCAAATCAGAAAGAAAATGCTGCATGTAAACACTGCTATCCGAAAGAGATGGCCCTTTCAGAATAATATTTCACTCCTTTGCAGGGAAGTAATTGAAGTCGTTGCGGAAAGGCAGTGCTGAATGATCAGGGTGACTGATCATTCTGCAGGATCATTCACCCTGCAGAATGATCCCTGGTGAACGTGAAGCAGCGCTATTCACGTGCATGATGCTGGCATTTAATGATCTAGACCACATCAGATTGTTTATTTTTTAATGTAAATGGTCAGAAAACAAGATCTTTTGTGTTGTTACTGACAGCAACTGTATATCCCCAAAAAGTTCACAATACACTGTGTTTTACAAGCAATCCCCCTGATTGAACCCCTCAAATCAAATGTTAAGTTACGTCCACTGTATTCACTGTATTCAAATCAACCAGGTACCTCCTTGCACTAAATTCTAGTTAGGTGTAAAATTTAAAAATTATCTATGAATTTTTTCATATGAAAACAGGAACATGAACTACTAGAGTCAAATATGAAATTCAAAACATACATCTCCTCGAGTCCATTCATATACACCAATTTTGGATTCAATAGAACCAATGGTTAGAAATTAAAAACCAAAAAACGGTGTTTTTCATAAAAAGCTCCTCCTAGTGAGTAAAATATGAACTGTTGAAATAAATCACTACATCATATTGGACCAAACGTTGCAAAATTATGGTTTGACAATTTTAGAAATAAAGTTCCAAAATTGATTCCATCACACCCATTACTTTCCAGGGATATAATTAAGTGGGAAAAAAAGAAATAATGAACTCTGCAAACACATCCAGGAAAAACCATGAGGAAAACGCTAATTTTACAATCAGCAGTTAATGTTTATACATTAATTCCACATCCAACAAAAGTGGATCGGACCAACCAACTTAATTTTTTATTGACCGTGAATTAAGTAATAAGAGAGCTGGAATAAGCTCCCTAACCCACGACCCTGAACAGGATAGGCGGTTATGGAGAATGAATGAATCAAAGAACTCTTTCTATGGCGCGGATCTGGGTTTTCCGGAAGACACGTGATGAGGAATTTCTGATTTTAATGTAACGGATGATGATGATGTTAACATGTCGAGGGGGTTTACCAGACTACACAACTTCAATAGTGACTTAATGTTTGGTAACGTCATTATGAACTTTAGTCACAGTAAAACCAGTCAGAGGTACTGACAACGTTTTTTCAACCTCCCCCCGATGTGTCTCCAGTAAACATGAGTTATTATATCACTGTTTCGTCATTAAAGCATCACAATTACAGTAAAAATGCACCTTCTGAAAAAACTCTCATCTATTGGTTGCTTTCACTTGCACACAGCTGTTGACAGCTATTCCGATTGATTTATTGGCACATGTAAACACCATTTCTGATTATATCACTGTCCCTGTAAACCGTCAAACAGGAATATTTTTTCGGAATTTTTTCCTTCTGGAAGGAGAAAAGTTTCCATGTAAACCCAGGTTATGTACATACTTTAATCTAAACTATGGCTGTTTCCCTAACCACATCATAAATTAATTGTTCTCTGATTATAAAGCAATTTAATCTTCTTTTTTTTACCCCAATTGTCTTTGAGGCTTCAGAAAGTTTGATGTCTTGCTAACATGGGCATCAGGTCAAAAAACTATAGATTTTCTTGGTCGAGTCCAATTAACAATTTTAATAAAGTTTGACTGCCCAATACCAATTTTGGCCAATTCAGATTTTTGTGAAACTTTACTTTAATTGAAAATAAGAATTCCATTTATAAATCCATTCATAAAATTTAAAAGAAAAAACATTTTTCTCAAACTTCACCAGAGTGTTAGGACTTTGTCTCACTCAAATGCCTAAATCAAAGATAAAAAAAAAGTGGTTCAGGTTTCTGGACAGCTCTTTTGCACAAATAAAATATTACTGAAAATGATGCAGTGTTTTATTCCCCACTTAATAGCATGTGTTTCACTTTTCCCAAAAGAAAACAGGTGCAACGATCTATATAGCCAAAATGTAAAAAAAAAAAAAAAAAACAACAGATCCCCTTGATCTTTCTTCTTTCTTTTTTCTTACATATCTCAAAATTAAGGTGCAATAGTTTACAAGATGAACCTTGTTTCTAAACCTCCAATGAAAGCAAAGTGCAGTATTTGTACTTTTCCGAAGGAATGCAGATACAATAGGTAACAAAAGCAGAGTAACTCACAAGACACCTTTAGCTTCAGACCGTAGCTCAAAATAAAGTGCAAGAGGTTACATGACAAACCTTTCTTTTTTTTTCATCTCCAAATAGAAATAAAGTGCATTTTTTACTTTTCCATATGAACACCGGTGCAAAAGGCTCCGATAGGTTTCAACTCTATTGAAAACCTATCCCATTTCAACTCTACATTACCATAAGCTATGCTCATTTCTGGGTCCCTGGGAGACTGAAAAGTTTCAATTTTACTAATGTTTACAGTTGTGAGGCTAAAGCATTTGCTTTTTAAAGAAGCATCTGCTAGGTCTGTTTGATTTACAGTACCTCAAAATGGTTTTTTTTATGATAAAATGAAAGAGTAATTCAAAGTATTACAATATAGTAGCAGATTCTAGAACTGTATAAAATCATCTCTCAAAACTACAAACAGTAGCAAGTAGTATCGGCTCCTCTTCCATGTTGCTGAACCTCCTCTGAACCGCCTCCAACAATGTGGTTTTTGCAGTGACCACTCAACGATCTGTGTCAGTACTTCTCTTCAATAGTCGCTTCAGCCCAGCAATGGCTTGAATGATATCTGCAGCTTTTGATTTCAAAGAGCAGATTTCATTAGAGTGTTCCTCAAAAGGTGCGAGGATGGTCAACACATAAATCAGCTCCCACTGAATTTGGTTTTCTCATGGCCCCAGCGCATGTCTCTTCTGCATCAGCGATTGAAGATTGCAGTATCTACTATCCCGTCTGGTGGGAACACCTTGCTGCAATTGTTTCTCAGGTTGATCCTACTGTCCTTGGACAGTTGGATCAGGTGTATGCACCATACACGGCAAAACTCCCAAAATTGCGGATATCCAGCATTTTGGTCATATTTTTGGCGTTGACTCACAAAACCACATGAACTCTAAAGTCTAATTTCAGTCCGACATTTCGTACATGGTGTCGAATGTGCCTGTTAGGTTAGCAGCGGTGTGGGAACCTGACATTTCTGACAACGTGGAAGGACTTGTTGCTGGAATTCTTCATCAACCCATTGAGCAGTCAGGCTTCACATCGACATTAGGCTTATGTTATATGTCCAAATGTCAGTCGTATAACTGATGCTTTGGAATCAGCCTGTATCAGACAGGCTGTGTGTGTGGCTTGACACTAGATTATACAGTTCTGGTAATGCAGCATCCGCGAAACCTACTTTCTAGTGTATAGCTTGGGCTCAGGCATCGCATCAGGTTTCTGAAACCTAATCCTTGTCTATCAAAAACGGTAGGTCATCCAAGGCTGTTTTTGAAGATTTTTGCCATTGCGGCTTTTGCCTTTTTCTTTGCTCATAAAGATAACAGCGGGTTCTGCTCTCCAGCAAGCTTTAACCTCTGTCAACGTTAGTTTATTGGAACTTGGTATGTTCCTCTGGGTGAGTATTTTTTAAGTCTGTTTAAGTTTGCTGTCCTTAACTTTTACTCCCTTGCAAATTTGTGTTTTCTTCATTCACAAAGAACAATTTTTCCAAGTAATGGTGCTGTTTACATCCATTGGTGCGGTACGTGCGTGTAAACGGCACGGAATTGGCCACTCTTGTACTTCTTGGCCTATTACCGATCATATCAAGACAATCCTTCCGGTGCCGATTGATCGGTGCACCTCTACAAAAAAACCTTCTGCGTTATGATGGAGAGAGGTAACTAACAAAAATTCGGTGATTTAATTTAAAGAACCTGATCCTTAATCTATAAATAAAAAACAATAAGCTAATACTAAGAAACGTGACTTTTGCCATAATTATATCCCCGAAATATCAGGGTTATTATTAAATCGTCAGCTTCATCACACCATATAGATATGGTGTGAGGAAGAACTGGATTGGTTTTTGTTGAGATCGGCTGTATATTTCTGACACTAGGGGGAACTTCATTGACAAAAGTTTTTCGGCCATAAAATCTCAAGCATTTGACCAATTTTGTCCAAATTTAGTGCATATGAATCAACAAGGAGATCTATTTTGCGTCATCCAATTTTACTCTATAAGTTTACATTTTACTTAATAGAGGGAGCTTTTTTACAAAAAACATTTTTTCCAGACATACCTCAAAAACTTTCATAGATAATTTTCAAACTTTATACCCCAATAGACCTTAGTGTGAGGAAGAACTGCATTGATTTTGAAAGGTTGTTGTTGTGTATTTCCAACATTAGAGGAAGCTTTATCTCCAAAAGTCTTCCGAACATAATTTTTTTAGTCAAAGCCAACCAGGCTCATAGAATTCTTTTATGACCTCAAAAGGCACCAACCTATAAACTGTCTAATCTCCAGTCTTCCTTTGTGCTCTGATGAAGGCCCACTAGGCCGAAACATTAGCATGCATTTGGCATGACAAGGCCAAAACAAATTGATGTGACTGAGTTTATTCAACGTTATTTCGTTTGTGCTCCCATTTTGGTTCCTCATATTTTGATTATATATTTTGGGTTGAAACACAACAATATACTGGGATGGCGTGTCCATTCCTTGCTCTAACTTATAATTTATCAACAGTTGGTTTGATTAAGTCCAAATTTGGTGCATATGAATCAATTCAAGGAGATCAATCTTCATATTTTACTCACTTTGGGAAAATTAATTTCTTACTATAAATACTGTGGAAGTAACATAACATTTAATTTAAGGAGTTCGATCAGAGGGATTGCCTGTACAACGAATGGGATTGGGGACTTTTCAGGGGTGTCCCCTGGCTGTCGAGGACAACAGCATAGGTCTGGTTGACACCAAGCAGGCTGCAGAAGTTGTGGTGGAAAGTTTGTTTGTAAAGTTTGTTTGGTTGGATTTCTTGAAGAGTGCGAAAAAATAAGGAATGCATTTAACCACACTGTCAAAGCCAAGAAATTTCAGAAATGGTTGAATCTGGATTATTCTTGTCCTATTCTGTACCAGTTTTGTTGAAACATACATACTCACTTTTTATTTCTAGTCATCTCTTTGATTTGATAGTTAATCATATTCATGCTTTTGTTTGAATTGTAGGGAATCATGCCACCAGCTTAATATTCAGCCAAACACTCTCATTAAGCGCCAGTCCCTGCATTTCCAGGAGGAACTGTTGAAACGTTTGATACATGAAAAAAGCTGGGGAAACAAACAGGAAATTGTGTACTTACCATTTTCTCATCCACTGACAGTTTTCTTAATCAGACCTAGGAGATTGGCTGGCCGCGGAGTAACATGATTAATAGTCACCAGACAACCTTGGTTTATTAAGTTATCCCCTCTTACATTTATGTATGCATATTTAGTTTTTCCCCTTCGCCTATGTACTATATGTCATGAGCTGTACCTAACAATAAAAGGTACAAGCGGAAGGCGAGAGGAGTGGCATGAGGAGAAAAACAGAGAAGGAACAGATGAGTAGAAGCAAGGAGATAAACAAATTGGGGATTCATGGAGAAAAACAGATACATGGAAGTACAAGTGAAGGCGACAGCATAGAGGGGGTGTTGAGAATGAGAAGCGGAGACATGCGGGGGAAGAGAGACTCGCCCGGATTTTCTGTGTTCTACTCAATCTGTCGCTGCCAGTCGGCTGGAAAAAGAGGCAATGTAAAAACTTTAAAAGAAAATGAAAAAAAGGAGGGAAAATGAAAGCATTGACACAGAAAAGAGAGATAGTGAATAACTGAAATAAATGATACAAGTAGACAAGTGAATTAGTAGTTGGATGGAAAGGTGGTTGATTAGGAAGGAGAGAATGTCAAAGGAGTTGAAAAGCGCAAGGTTTATCAAAACAGAAGTAGGAAATTATTCATAACAGGTAATGAGAGCTCAAGGGAGCTCAATGTGAGAGATAAGACTCAAGAAAAAGAAATGTTTAAAAATGGGGCTGATAAGTTGCTTAAAAGAGGCATTTTTACTTTATTTGTGGAAAGTATCCTAAATCCCATCCAAACAGGCATAAATAGCTTCAATTACTAATTTTATAAGTGTTGTATCTTGTTAATGATATAGTTTTGTAATAAGCCCATTGAATCACTTTATTCGATCCTTCCAGCCGTTATAACTACAGCAGCGTTTGTCATACTTTTTTCCACTTTAAAATTATGCAGAATCTTAATGAATAATTCCGGCATATAGTGTAGTATACTGTAAATTTTTAATGAATTGAATTAAAGTAACATGTGGTAAGACGACACTAAGAGAGCATATACTGTGCGTGTCTCGTCATTATAAAGTATTTTGTCACATGAAAGTTCCATAAAAGACAGTCTACCGTGCAGCAGACCGTGCATCAAACTGGTACAATATGCCGCAGAAATAAAATAAATTCTGAACACTGAATTACTGAACAAAAGTTATTTTTTGATCTAGAACTAGACCTACTCTGTTGGCCCCAACAGCAAGGGTTTATATCCCGAAATAGTCCCCAATCCCCTTTGTTGTACAAGCAATCCCCCGAATTAAACTCCTCGAAATAAATTGCAAGTTATTATGGGAATATTATTTAATGCAGCATATAAAGGGTCTGTGTTAACCCTAACCCTAGCCTGACCTCACACTAAAGCTCAAACACTGGGAAAGAGAGTTGGACTGAAATCCTTTAAGTAGTAAAGATTTGTGAAAAATTAGCCTTCAGGTTTCTGTCTCCTAAAGCAAACGGTGGCTGATAGAGCGGTCCACTTATCTGAAGATCGGTAGTTTGATCCCCCGCCCCTGTTGTCCACATGTCAAAGGGTCCTTGAGCAAAACACGGAACCCTCAATTGCTCCAAATGTGTGTGCATGATGGCGTGGATGGTTACCGCTGTTGATGAGCAGGTGGCACCTTGCATGGCAGCCTCGGTCATCACTGTATGAATGTTGGTGTGAATGGTTGAATACTCGCTGGCATTGTAAAGAGCTTTGACTGGTTGAGCAAACTAGAAAAGCACTATATAAGTACTGTCCATTTACCATGTTTACCATTCCAGTTCCCCATCAATAGGACTGTCAAAAAGCAAGAACACAAGCACAGGGCTCCTACCTCATCTTTATCTTTGGTACTAAGATTTTGGTGAGTTAAAAGGATTGGAGGAAAATGTGGTTGCTCTTCATTTAATATTAACTTATGGTTTTGGGTTTTGATGGTGTATGTGTGTGTGAATATTTGTATGTGTCAGCATATGTTATAATGTTATATACAGTATGTATACATTGTTAAGCCATATATGCAGCAAGTGAACATCCTCTCCTGAAATTGTAGTTTTGGAAGCTGAAAATATAGCGTAGAGTTGTTGTGCGCCTGAGAAGAGAAGATACTTTGAGTGAGAACTGAGGTGTGTAACAGTACACCAAGATGAGATCTATGAGCTATGAAAGAAAACTGAAACTGAAACTGAGTGGCAACGTTATTGTGCATTGTCGTGCATGTTGATGACACGGAAAAGCACTTACCTGTATAACAGAATACATTTTTGTTTATTTGTTTGCTTCTATTTTATAATAGAATTCATGTACTTGCAAATAAAATATTTATCACGGTACAGAAATCAACATAGGAAAATCAGGGGCAAATCCAAGAAAAGGATTGCGTGGCTTTTGCTGACACATAAACTTGTGCAATTGATTGCATCTTATTCACAGAGCAGTGGCAAACGTTGTATTGCAGCGCCAACTGTGCTGCCATGAAGTTTGCCTGTTGGTGCTGCTGTGCTATTTAAACAAGGTATTAGGCATACATGTGGTGCAAAATCGTCCCGTATCTATGCTAATGACCATTGTTGAAAAAATGTAAAATGTATTCACAGTGCTCAGCGCAGTTGCCAAATGCAATTACCATGGAATTTTTTGCATCTTTAGAGACTTGGTCGTAACTGAAGTGCATTTATAAGGGCTGTGACACCCAGGCATTCCAGCGATCATGGCAGAAGTGATCGTGACAAGATGAAGGCATCGTAATGTGAGGCTAGCTTGTGAGTAGATATTTTGAACTATAATATCAATTATTGATTTAAATATAACTGAAATTATTCAAAGTTTCTGGTTGCCAGCTCACCTGATTCTTAATATAGTCAATAAGATCAAGGATGAGATTGATCCTGCCACCCAGGGATGCCATGCATTGCCTCACATTGTGAAATTGCTGGCAACATTCCAGGTTATTGCATTTGGCGCTTTCCAACACATTGTGCACACAAGATAAAAAAACCTTTACTCAAGGGACTTCAGGCACTCAATAGAAATGCCAAACATATAGTCTAATAATAATAAGGATGTTGACAATAATAATAATAATAATAATAATAATTTTAATAATAATAATAATGATACCTTCACAGTCCTGTAAAAGACACTTGCCTGAGTCAATCCCCAAATGAAATGAAAGTTGCAAATGATGTGCAATTCATGGGGCTGTTAGTGGCAGCAATTCATTCTTTGTGAATTCGCCTCTCAGACTGAGGCGTAAAAACGTAACAGAAAAGAAAAAGAAAAAGGATCTGAGTAACTTTGACAAAGACCAAATCGTGATGACATGGTGAACCAGGGTGGTTTATGCTGGTTCTGATATTACAATGTCAGAATACAAAGTATAATTGGATGACAGAGCTGGGGGCTCTACACAAGAACATGGGACGCTGTTTGTAAAGTAGCACTTGCTGAGTCTTTGCCCAGTTAGCTCAAAACAATGTTTTAAAAGCAGTGTCAAATTTTTAAAGAAACTTTTTTTTAAAACATTCACAGCAATATGTACGAACTTAGTCATATTTAGCTTCCTAGGAAATATGTGTTAAGTCAAATTTCTAAATATTAAATATTAAATACTGTATAAATATAAATGTTGAAACTAAATGTTTAGAAGAAAACTAGTATTTAGCAAAAATGCAAATTTAAACTGAAATCAGCGGAAGTACCAAAATAGAAGCTTTTGAGAGAATGTTGATTCTATCTGAAGATATGGTGGCCGACAGGCAAACACAATGCAAAATAAAGAAAACATATTCATCAATTTTACAACACACATGTGCGCAGCAAATAAAGAAAACATCTTCATCAATTTCACAATACACACAAACTGCATAAAACCTCAACACATTAAGAAAAACGATCTGCAAAAGCCAACAACACAACGGAAGTTTTCACGAATGACACTTAAAGTGATGCCTTCCGGGTGCCCTTTTTTACTGCATCATTTAGTAAATAAAACAGATTTAACACAAAAACAAGTTATTATAGTTTGATAAGCCGTGATAGCTATGCTTAACTACAAGGTCATGCAGTTATGTGACTTAGAACAAAACTTTAATCAACATCGAGAAAACAACAAATAAACTTAATTAAGACCCGAATAAACACAGTACCCAGTTACAGTAAACAAGGTGTATTATACTTGCTGAAGAAAACTCTTACTGCATACTGCATTCAGTTGTCGCTATGGCAACGTGTACACAATGGTCACGATGTCACATACAAAAGATTTTAAAATTGTGAATAATTAAATTAGTTCCAACTAATTTCTTTGGTATAACAATCAGATTACCACTGATGTTTGAAATAAATAAAGTAACACTACACTACAGTGAAGATTTTTTTTTATCAATAGAAATTATGCAAAGGCATATTTTCTATAAAAACTTTGCTGTACTATAACCAACAGAAGTTAAATGATGATTGTAAGAATTTTCGTGAGGTTTGGGAATTTTGTAGACTACATATAGAGAACCGTGTCAGTGAGAATGGTTTTTGATAAATACAGTATTAGATTGTGGGTCAGTGTGTACCTTACTTGGATAAAAACAAGTATTTTTTGCGATTAGATTATGTTCCAATCGAAACTCAATTGTGTAACTAGATTTATTGATCTTTTCTAAAAAAAAATAAAGGGAACACTTAAATAACACATCTCAGATTTGGATGAATGAAATATTTTAGTTGAAAATCTTTATTGATTTCATACTGTAATTTGTGGATAACAAAATAACGTAAGAATGCCATTGAGGACTGTATTCTGAATCATACTCAAAATCAAAGTAGAAAAATGAGATCCCAGGTTAATCTAACTTTTGGTGTGACATGGCGGCAGTGGATGCAAAGAAACATGGTGTTCCAGAGGTGCTCGATTGGATTCAGGTCTGGGGAAGGGCCGGGCCAGTCAATAGCATCAATGCCTTCGTCATCCAGGAACCGCCGACACACTCCAGCCAAATAAGGCTGGCTATTGTCATGCACCAGAAGGAACTCAGGGCCCATTGCATCAGCATACAGTCTGACAATGGGTCTGAAGATCTCAGAGGCACCTAACAGCAGTCATGGTACCTCTGGCTTGCACGTGGAGGCCTGTGCGGCCTTTAAAGGATATGCCCCCCCAGGATCATCACTAACCCACCGCCAAACCGCTCATGTTGGAGGATCTTGCAGGCAGCAGAATGTTCTCCAGCGTCAGCGTCTGCAGAGTCTCTCACATTTGTCAAATGTGCTCGGCGTGAACCTGCTCTCACCGGTGAAGAGAACAGGGCGCCAATGGAGAATCTGGAAAAATGCAAAACTAGCCAAAAGTCAGCCAGAAAAGATGAGGAGAGGGAAATGGTCTGTGGCCACCAACTGAAAAAACATTCCTTAATAGGGGTTGGCTCACTAATTGCCTCTCTTTTCTACCTTTTGTCTGTCCGATTTGCACAAAAGCAGTTGAAATAGATTCAAAATCATTATTGCTTCCTGACTGAACAGGTTTGAATCCCGTGTGTGTTCGACTTGGAGTTACACTGTGATGATTATGTGCTCCCTTTATTTTTTTCAGTGGTGTATATCTCCCAATTTAACTGAAGTTAATCCCCCAATATTAAGCTAATTGTTGAACACGCTTCTTATAATCAGAAAGTGATGACCAGAACTAGACCTTTGCTGTCCTTTCCGACAGCAAGGGTAGTATTTCCACAATATTTTTTTGTAAAAAAAATCTTTCATAGTGCGAAAAATATGAACAACTCCATTCAAATATAGATTCATATACTTCAAATTTGGTCTGGGCAACAACTACGACAATATTTAGCAACATCCGTTTTCAACCCAGGCCAAAAGAAATGTCTGAGCTTAGGTGTGAGCTTTTTTCACACCTAAGTATCCGAACCACGGACTTTCATGCGCTAAAGCTAAAAGATGTGCATGATACTCAGAAGAAACCACTATCAGATAAGACACATTCCAGTCAGAATTCAAGTCTGCACGTGCAGTATATCTGAGCATCACAACATCATTATCAATTAAATAGATGAAAATAGGTTATTTTTTCACCTTCTATGCTGTTGTGACTCACTAGAGAAGCACTATTTGAGCTTAGGATCCGTCTTCTGAGCAGCGCACAAACTTGCTCCTTGTTCCTGAAAAATAGGAGGAAGGGGAGACGCTGGAGGAATCTCCGACTCTTCCTCCACATCCACATATATCATACATGAAATCATATATTGAAATACAATCATTATTCTTGCATCAGATCATCTTTTCGGACTTTATCTATTTGAAGAATTGAGGGACTGGCTAAGAACATTTCCAAACCAAAACTTTTTTTTCCTTTTTTTTCCGAATCAAATTAATTCACCTGTTTAAATTTTTGACTAAAGACTGAAACACTCTTACCATCTTATGCGCTTTGCATAACTTTAGCTCCAGGAATCATCATCAAGATTGGGTCCCGGACGAGCCTCCATTTATGTTACGACCCAGCTCGTTACGGAAATGGAAAGTAATATAAAAACCAGATGGCAGTGGTGAAATAAAGTTTTTTTTAATAAAATATAAGAAAAGAGTGGCAGTTGAATTACAAAACCATTAAGCAGAAATAACATAAAGGGGAGCAAGTCTACTGGTGCGCTTTAAACAAATTAACTTAAGAAAACCAAACAAGAAAACTACAAAACCCTTCGATTTCTGAATACAAAATAATATTAAACCAAAACCTCTCTATTTAAACAATAGTCAGACGATGAAACAGATATGTCTGACTATACCACAGCTGAACTAATGAGGAACACAAACAAAGCTTAACTCGGTGCAAATAACCTACAAGTTAGAACAGAAATTTAGCTATGGCCCAGAAACCCCATATAACTAATGCCTGATAAAATCCCCGAATCATGAGAATCATCGGTCGCATGGAGAGCTGTTCATTGAAGCAGTCTCTTCTGTTGCTCTGAACCTTCTGTAAGAACTTCTCCACCAGGATTCGTTCCTTGTTGAGGGTCCTCGGCCAATCAGGTGTTCCATGATGGCCCAGGTAACACCTCCGGCAGCGGGAGCTAATCACAAGAAAGAGAATTATACTGCAGAGTCTGGCAAATCAATCAACATACACAGGTGGCAGGTGGATAGCAGCTGTGACCATAAGAGTGGAAATGATGAACTATTTGGTAAAAGTACAGTAATACCTTGGTAAAATGCTTACAATAAAACTGTCATATTTTGGATTCATAAATGGTAATATGGGGGTATTAATATTGAAATAAAATGATATTATATAGGTTGTTGTTTTCACAGTATTATAGGCTAGTAAATGGACTGTACTTATACAGCACTTTTGTAATGTGCTCGACTGCCACTCAAAGCGCTTTACAATGTGAGCCAGCATTCACTCAGTGATGATAGAGGTATGCAAGGCGCCACATGCTTGTCAGGAGCAATAGGCATTCACGCTATCATTCACACACACCAATGGAGCAGCCATTGTGAGCAACTTGGGGTTCAGTATCTTCAAGGACACTTTGACATATGGACCTCAGTGGCCAGGGATTGAACCACCGACCTTCATATAAGTTGACAACCGCTCTACTAACTGAGCCACTGTCCCCCAGCTACTTTATTTGTTGGGCGACAGTGGCTCTGTTAATACCTTCAAAATTAGATTACTGTATTATAATGTTGAAATTCATCCAACACTTATGTTCCAAATATTCCCATTTGCTTCAAGGTAATACTGTAAAAATTATATGTTTAATCTTTTGATTTCTTACCTAGAACTCATGTTATTACAATATTAATATCCCCATATTAGAATTTTTCCAAATATTGTACTGATACAACAATTTTATCGTTAGCATTTTACCAAAGTATTGGTGTACCAAATAGTTTAACCTCATACCTTCCATCTTAAAATTTGTTTCCTCATTATTACCCTTATTTTTTGGGACAGTATTGCCCTCTAACATAAATTCCTGTGAAATATTAAGCATATATACTCTAGTTATTACCAAGTTATTACTTAGTTATTACTTTGGTAACCAAAGTAATAACCAATTATTCACTTGGTAATTACCAAAGTAATAACTGTTCAACTTTGTGTATTCTGCTAAAATACCACACTATTATAATAATACCATCGTATTACTGTGCTGTAATGTGAAATGCTACCAACAGGGTTTTTCGATGAAAAGAAAAGCTCCAACAAATGAGTAAAATAGGAACTTATACAATATAGATCTCCTGGAATCAACTATATTCATCAATATTGGACTATATCAGACAAACGGTAAGGAAGTTGTGTCCTAAAAACTGTGTTTTATGTAAAATACTCCCTTAGTGAGTAAAATATAAACTATTAAAGTAAAACATAATGTATAGAAGATAGATGTGTGGCGTCTGTCAGCAGGGTCTACTTGTCGTATGGTCCTTGAGAAAGAGGGTCCTAGGGTCCTTGCGCCCAGGGAAACCCTAGCTACCCTGCTGGTTCAAAGGGGCCGCCCACTGCTCCTTTGAATGCAGAGAAATTATTTCACTATGTTGATCACATAGAGAATATTTCTCTTATATATATTATTAATATTATACACACCAAAATATGACATTAGAACTTCTGAAAAAACATTAATGAGAACAAAGCCATCTTGCCAATATTAGAGCAAGGATTAAGAACAGATGTAGAACATTGCCCTAACTCCAGCCACCATTAATTGAAAAAACATACCAATTTTTCAGGAGTTTGCCTCTTTTTGTCAATTTACGGTTAGGATAATAGAAGATACCGACATCGTAAGTATGTCATTGCAGAAAACTTTACTTCACTGAGATACGTTTTTGGAAATGTATGCAACACTTTCATGCATTATTTTTGCGTTTGATCCAGTATGTCAATAGAGATATGATGTGAAGGAGGTCTTTTCAGCCCACCCTCATTTGAAAGTTCAAGGAGTTGATCTTCCTGCACTGACATGGATGATATGTCTGAGGTATTAAAAAAGGTTTAAAAAAGGTTTAAAAAAGGTTTGCGGTTCCACTCCTTTGCATTTCTTAGTTGATCTGTGTTTTTTTTTTTTTTTGTTCTTTTCTCGGCATCATTTCCATGAAAATAACGGCTACTAACGTCCTCTGTGCGTCTCGTCCATGGCTTACGGCCTCCACGACTGGCATGATGATAAATTATTCCGTCACCCAACTGATGAAATTCAACAACTACAACACTCCGTTGTGCATATCGGTTATTAAACAACTTGGACTCCTTCGCCGGCCCTGTTACATTCACAGCTCCGATAACTCCATTCCGTCCTTTTGGTCTTACGTGCGCACCGTCGCGTCTCAGATGCTTCATCAGAATGCTATCCATTTCCCATTAGTGTCAATGGACTTTCCTCCATAAAGTTATCCACTGTGCGGGTTAGAAAAAGTGGAGTGGATTTCAGTCTTCTTCGGCCAATACGGAGACTCATTGCTCCATCTAGTATTAAAATCAAACTCTTTAATTCACAATCTCTCACAAACAAATCATGCCTCATACATGACCACATCCTGGAGAAGTGTCTGGACATTATGTGCCTTACAGAAACCTGGCAACAACCAGATGATTTTTCTGTCCTGAATTATACCTGTCCCGCCGGTTACTGTTACCTCCAGAAAGCCTGCAGCACTGGTCGTGGTGGTGGTCTGTCTGTCATCTACTGCAGTGATTTGGACTTGTCTCCACTGCCGTTGCCAGAGATCTCTTCTTTTGAATGCCTGGCATTTAATTGTAAACCCCCTTTCTCCATGACCATACTTCTAATCTACCGGCCACCCAAACCAAACCCAGCCTTCATCTCTGAGATGTACAACCTTTTGTCGACATTTTACACAACCTCTGCCAATATTTTAGTACTTGGAGATATGAACATTCATATCAACTCCCCGGCATGTCGTTTTGCTTCTAAATTTCTCCAACTAATGGATTGTTTTAATCTCAGGCAATTTGTCGATGTCCCCACCCACACCATGGGGCACACTCTGGATCTTGTCATCACTGACTCATCTCCTCTCAGCAATCTTCTTGCGTACGATCTGGGTGTGTCCGACCACAAGGCCATTTCCATGGTATTGTCGCTTGTGTCCCCCCTCACCAAGCCCAAACGTCAAATCTACTTCAGGAATTTGAAAAACATCAACCCAGAAGCCATGAGAGTCGACCTCCAGAATCTCCTTTCTGCAAACTTTGTATCAGCCAATGACTCAGTAGATTTCTACAATAAATCCCTGAGTAGCATCCTGGATCATCACGCCCCTGTAAAAGCTGTCACCTTCTCCCGCTCAGCCCCCTGGTTCACCAGCGAGCTACGGGAAATGAAGGCAGCTGGGCGTGTCCTTGAGCGGCGTTACAAGGCTTCAGGTCTCACTGTCCACAAGCTAGCCTTTCAGGAACACCAAAAGGCCTACTCAAAGTCCCTTAGAGAGGCTCGGTCACTGTTCTACTCCAACATCATCAAAACCAGTCCTGGAAATTCTAAGCAGCTGTTTTCCACTATCAATCATCTTCTTAAACCACAAACTCCCCCACTTACAGAAATTACAGAAGAGCACTGTAATAATTTCATGGCTTTCTTCAAATCAAAAATTGACTCAATCCTTTCTGTCCTTTCTGGTTCCTCCTCTCTACCTATCCAGTCTGCTTACTCACAGTTTGAGATCTCCCAGCCTCTAAAGTGCTTCCCAGAAATCTCACAGCAGGAGGTTGAGGTTATCATCAGGACGATGAAGCCCTCCACCTGTGCCCTCGACCCCTTTCCTACAGCCCTGGTGAAAACTAACA
>VRLP01006961.1:0-24785 GCA_009660295.1 Lophius piscatorius | reverse complement strand
CCTGACCCAAACCCCACAGAACATCTGTGGGATGTGCTGCAGAGGAGAGTCCACCAGCGTGGACCTCAGAACCTGAAGGAGGTGGAGAGGTTCTGTATGGAGGAATGGTCTCAGATCTTCTCCATGTGTCCTCAGACCTCCTCACAGACTACAGAAGGAGACTCAGACTGGTATTATGGCAAAAGGGGGCGGAGCCAGAAATGAAATGTAGGGTGCACACGTGTTTTTTTTCTCGAATTATGTTGAGTTTGAAGTTATATTGTTGTGAATAATTTGAATTAGAGATCCCGGGTGTCACGGGTGTCACGGGTGTCCCGGGTGTCACGGGTGTCACGGGTGTCACGGGTGCTGATGATTCTGTAGCTACAGAGATGAATTCATGCACAGCAGTCTCTCGTTCGGCGGTGAATGGTTCTGGAAGACTGGCCTGGATGTTCTCCGAACAGGTTCCTCAGCAGAGTTCCGTTGGCCCAGTGGAACACGTCCTGGACGCTCATGCTGTCGTGGATGTCTTTGCTGAAGCTCTGGCGGATGTGTTGGGTCAGGAAGAAAGCGTTGGGGTCCCTCTGGCCGTACGCCAACAGCAGCAACATCCACATAAATCCCACGTAGGCTGCAAACATCGCGAACGTCACACCTCACGTTCTCAAACTGCAATTTCTTACTACGGAAGCCGGGAGCCGCCCCGGTGGCAGATATTTATTCATGGCTGTTTAAGTGAGAAAATATAAATAGAAAAATAAATTTACTTCTAAATTAAGAGCTCATAAAGTATGTTTCTCAGACATTCGGATAAATGAATAACTTCATTTCAATGCCATTCTGATCTTTTTCATATCATTCGTTTTCATTTTATTCATATTTTTCAGCGCTTTTTTTTTCTTTTTCTTTCATCTACGGTCGTGTGATCATGTGACTCTAAAATAAAAACCTTAATCAACATGGTGAACGCAACGCTTGACTCAAACAAACACAATATCCAAAAGCTACAGTAAACAAGTTGTGTTGTTTACTGTAAACAACAGTAGACATTGTTTGTAATCCGACCCAGTTGCAGCACGTTTGTGCTGAAGAGTAAGGGGCCGAGGACAGAGCCCTGGTGGGACACCATAGGACATACGTAGGATTTCCCTTGGCATTTTTAAGCATCTGAGGACTTATTCAAATATCTGCCAACATGGCCGCTCTCAGCTTCCATACATGACATGTAATCAAGTAGAAGGTTCTCCTACCCAGAATCTCCCTAATGAGGGCAAAAACCTTCTGCTCTTTCATCATGTTGCTCCTCATCCTCTCGATGTCGGTGGGAGGAGGAGGCCGGTAGAAACTGCAGGAGCTGTCTCTTCTTGCTGCGCGAACGGCGTCTGGATCGTCAGAACCGCAAAACACCTCGTCACGGGTTTCCTTTCAAATGAACCGGTGTGAGAAGAATAAAAGTCAAACGTACCGGTGGTCCTCAGGCTGTCTTCTATCTGGGGTTCTTCGTACTCCTCCTGATCCACCTTCTTCAGAACCAGAGCAAAGAAGGCGGCAAAACCAAGAACCTGCCACAGGAGATTCATCACGAGTTTTAGTCCTGAGGTTCTGCAGAGGTCCGAAAAATTTCACTTTACCGATGGATGAATGGATCAAATGAAAACTAAATCAATGATTAGAATTATCAGAGTTTAATCTTTTACGTGAATTTTCTATTTTCTATATTTATTTAGACAACTTTCTTTTTTTTTTTAACAATGTAATTAATTTTTTTCTTTTTTTTTCTTCCTGGTTTCACTTTGAAAAGTTCTCTGTAAGAAAAAAACCCAAATGAATTAAATGAATGAGGTTAAATCATTTAATTTGTCATTTTGGGGGGATTACAGCGGCAAAACTGTGCCGATGTTTGTGGGCGGTGACGACGGCAACAGAAGCGATGATGATGTCATCATGATTTTACAGAGTAAATCAGAGAGTTTCAGTGAATTGTTATTTTTCAAACACTAAAATAAGCTGGTTTGAGTCACTTAATGAAATGTAAATTTATTCCTGTCTTTAAATTCCAGAAAAGTCTAGAATATTACAGAATCATCATCGACGCCGCGTCCACACATCCTTCCTGTTATCGCCATAACTCAAAAACTAGTTCATCAATTATTTTCAAATCGTACAGCCACATAGACTTTAGTACGAGGAAGAACTGGAGTGATTTTGGGAAAGGTCAGTTGCGTATTTTCAACACTAGGGGAGTGTTATGTAGACTTTTAATTCGTTCAATCCCCTGAACTTAATTCGTAGGAGTTCAGGGGATTTTTGGGGAACGTAAACCTCGCTGTCAGGGATGACTTTCTGAAAACAGTATAACACTTTCAGCGCCGCCCACCTTCAGGGGTTGAGTAATGAAGAGACTCTCAAAGAAGGAGACCACCATGGAGATGATCCAGCTGATGGAGCGCTCCTTCCCGTACGTCAGACCGTACATCATGGTGAAGTAACCCGACACGCCGCTGGTGGCGACCACCAGGATCCAGCCCACAAACACGGACCACCAGGGTAGACCTCCTCGCCAGCACTTTGTACCGGCGTCTCCACCGACGCTCTCCTCGGGACCGGAGCCGGCGTCCGTCGCCACCGGGCCGGATGAGGGAAGGTCCAGCTCCAGGAGACTCTTCATGCCCCGGACCTGCTGCAGGGCCCGGCTGTAGCTGTCCGGGTTCTGGAAACGAGAAGGTCCCAACAGACCCACTTCCTTCTCCACGTGGAGCAGCTGCCGGTAGAGGTACCTGCTGTTGTTGCTCTTCTTCTGACCTTCATCCGAGGTCCCCTCAAGGCCAGCGCCCACGCCGTTCTCTGTCCACACAGAAAACGCCATCAGTCCGATGTCGGACGCATCATCAGTCATCATCAGTCCTCGTCTTCATCAGTCCTACGTCTTCATCAGTCCTACGTCTTCATCAGTCCTATGTCATCATCAGTCCTATGTCATCATCAGTCCTACGTCATCATCAGTCCTACGTCTTCATCAGTCCTACGTCATCATCAGTCCTACGTCTTCATCAGTCCTACGTCCTCATCAGTCCTACGTCTTCATCAATCCTACGTCTTTATCAGTCCTACGTCATCATCAGTCCTACGTCATCATCAGTCCTACGTCTTCGTCAATCCTACGTCTTCATCAGTCCTAAGTCTTCATCAGTCCTACGTCATCATCAGTCCTACGTCTTCGTCAATCCTACGTCTTCATCAGTCCTACGTCTTCATCAGTTCTACGTCTTCATCAGTCCTACGTCTTCATCAGTTCTACGTCATCATCAGTCCTACGTCTTCATCAGTTCTACGTCTACATAAATGTTTTCCAGCGGGTTCAAATGAATTAAATGAAGGTTAATTCATTGAAAAAACCTCAACTACACTTTATGTTACACTGTAAAAAAATAAAGAAGAATCTGCGTAGTTTACGGTAAACTGGTAGCAGCTGCCGTCGCTAGAATTTACATGAAATTATAGTAAATTACCGTAAATTAAACTTTACGGTAAAAACTGGTCTGAAATATTTTTGATGTTTTTCTGTAAATTTCCCTAAAAGCTTGTTTGTTTTACGGTAAATTACGATTAAAAACAGATAAAATATTAACCCAATTATTGAATATATCGGCGCACAAATGAGGTAAATTACTTTTAATGTTACCATTTGAAAGTGTTTTTATCTTGTTTTTATTTTTACAGTGTATTTTTCCACTTTATTTTTATATATATTTAAATTTAATTAAAAACCAGCCAAAACATTACAACCAGGAGACTTTAGGAGCGTTTTTGATTATTATTATTATTATTATTGTTATTATTATTATTATTATTCTCACCTTGTAGATTTACGGCTCGTAAACTGAGGATGAGGGACCGGTCTCTCTTGGAGCCGTCGGAGTAGAAGTCTCCAGCCGCCCGGTTCTGCTGTCTGATGATGTCCTCAACCAGAGACAGCAGAGTGTTGATGTCCACCTGCTGTCCAGGACGGAGCTCAAGGTCAGGAAGAGGACTCTTCATGGCCTTTGACAGCGACTGAGCAATTCTCTTCAAGTCCTGGAGGAGAAACCACATTTAAGACTTTAGGTCCGTCAAACAGAGCAACCATCGGCGCCTCCCGGTTTCCTCGCCTTCATCACGGTGTCTGGTGTGATGTCCTTCAGCTCTTTGTGAGGGGAAGACGTCTGAGAGGGAGAGACTCGGCCGGTCTTTCCCTGCTTGGACGGGTCCGGTTTGGCGGCCCTCTCTCGGGGTCGAGTGTTTCTGAAGATGCTCACGATCAGGAGATTGATGGGAAACATGATGATTGAACTTTGAACTCCGATCAGCACTTGCTGCCATGTGAACTCGATATGACCTGTAAAATAAAGCGTGGCTTTAAATGAAGTTCAAATGCATGTGAGGCGTGAAGGGCGGCTCTTTCAGTGACACGTCTAGCGCTGCTGCCCCCTAGTGGTGGGCAGAATCCGAACATTATATTTTCATGATCTAATAAACATTCTTATCCAGACTACATGTATTTTAAATAGCTGCTTCCCATCAGTCTGCTAACATAATTTGTAATTTGGTGCTGCCAGTGTGCCTTTGGGCACCTATGTTTATGCCCAGCAGCTTGGCTGGAGTCTGTGAGGGAACCTGTTGGATCCTGATTGTGCTGCTGACAACCTGGTTTTAACGACTTTACGCCACTAGATAAATGTCACTGTCTCTTTAAATATGGGCTGATGACGTCGTCTGACTGGAGCCCGTTGTTTTAGAGTCTGAATCCATAAACTGTCCCGGTAGCATTTTCTCTGCCCGGCGTCACGGCGACGCAAAACTTCAACGCAACTTTCTTGGTCGATGCTCAAAATCTCTTCTGTGTTTAAAGACATTTATCTTCAAAGGCTTTGAGTTGTCATTAACAATATCAGAGTGGAGTGACTGATGTGTTCTGTCTCCCACCCAGGTCCATGGTCTGCTCCGACGGGTCTGAAGGGATCCCCCAGAACATGATGCTGGTGAGCATGGTGCAGAGCAGCAGGGAGAAGCAGCAGGAGACCCGCTGCACCCGGCTGAAGGGGCTGCGAGGAGGACGACTGATGACGGAGAACCAGATGTGGCCGTCGCGGAAATCCTTGGCGGTCTTCATGAAGAAAAGATTACTGAAAGCAGAACAAGAGTTTGGGCTCAGAGCGGATGATAAAAAGAGAATTCAATGCATTAAAAACATCAGGTGTGATTCAGGAGCAGGTTTTACCTAAACCTCTTCAAGTCCGCTTCCGTTGCGACGGGGAAGACCTTGTCCAGGGTGCCCTCGCCCACATCCACAGCCAGCCAGGAGTTACACAGGAAGTGCCATTTCCGGCCCGACTCCAGATCCTGCACCGTTACTTTGTTGACGTACCTGGAAAGAATGCCGAGATAACTTGTATGAAAACAGTGCCAGGAAGAACTGGAATGACTTTGGGAAAGGTCGGTTACATAATTCTGCCACTAGGGGGAGCCTTTTTTCTTAACTGATTAAACTTCCTAACCGTTGGTCCGATCTCGTCTTCTGGGATCTGATCCTAGAGCAGACTGCTGCCTCCACAGAAATAGTTAGTAGTGTTTGAGATTATGAATGAGTCACCTTTAATCTGAGGCGGTCAATCAGAGGGGAATTGCCGGTACAACGCAGGAGATTGGGGGCTTCTGCTGGATATATTCTTGCTCAGTTGCACAAACTCCTTCTCAACCCTGATGACATCATCACACAAACTCCTTCTCAACCCTGATGACATCATCACACAAACTCCTTCTTAACCCTGATGACATCATCACACAAACTCCTTCTTAACCCTGATGACATCATCCCACAAACTCCTTCTTGACCCTGATGACATCATCACCCGCTGCCTCTCACCATGCCGGCTGAGCTCCTGAGTTGTCGTGCCACAGCCGGATGCTCTGCAGATTTCCCAGGCAAAAGTGTGTGGTGAGAAGAAACATGTCGGCCCCGCCCCTCTCAAACACCGGCTTCTCAGGGTCCACCAGGTGGTGGGGCTCACTCTCCCCCTCCGTCCCCAGCAGCGTTATCGTCACCTACAATCCAAGAAGGGAGGGTCAGGGCGGGTAGGAGTCCACCGGCAGCGGAGAGGAGGCGTTCCAGCAGACGCCACTCACCTGAGAGGAAGTGGCGGCGCCGTGACGATGACCTGTGCCGAAGAGCAGCATGTAACCATACTCAGCTAAGGGGTCATTATCCTCCAGCACCGTTACCTTCACCTGCAAAATGGACGTGAAGCCGAAAAATAAAAAGCAGAAAATGACATAATAGCCTACAGAAAGAAATACACGGGGTACAAATACAACAAATATCTCAAATACAACAAATACAACAAATATCTCCAACATCTCAAATATAAGGGGCCGAGGGTGGAGCCCTGAGGGACACCACAGGTCAAAGACGGCCACAGAGGAGGAGGAGGGAGCAAAAGCCCCATTCAAGGTTTATTTTTGGGGATCTTAAAACCTGTGAGGACTTAACTGAACAGAATGATGTAGAGTTCAAAGGTCAAGTCGTTTCCTACAAAAAACAGTCTGATTTTATTTTAATTACTGATTAAACAGATTATTGACCATTTTATGGTAAATTCAAAGTGTTTAAGATATTAAATAATTAATGAAATGTTGAATAATGAATATATGATTTATAATAATCATTTTTTCCATCGTCTTTTTTTAAATTTATTCTTTTCCTGATGGACAGTAAAGGGTTAATCCAACGTTTTCGACCAAAACTAAGAACGACCTTCACAAATGGTTTATTGTTCTTCAATCAACAGCAGGATGTGGGCGTCGACTCTGCGAGCGTCACCTTGGCTGAGTCCTGGATGTCTTTCCGGCGGGCCCAAACCACCAGCAGCAGATAGACGGCGAAGACGGCGCCGACGAAGGACACCACCACCGGGTTGTTGGTGAACGTGGCGAAGAGCTCGGCGGTGCGCGACACATCCACCAGGTTTGGCATGACGAAGAAAGAGCTGCCGAAGAAGGTGAGGTGGTTGCAGAGGCACTGAGTGACCCGAGGCGTGGTGAGCGGACCGACCTTCGGAACCAAAAAAAATCAAATGTCTGAACTCTTGGAGGACGCGTCGACGGAACCTCCGGCGGGATGTTTGACTCACCCTGCAGCCGTCTTCACTCCAGGACGACTCCGATTGGTTCCAGAATTTACACTGAGCCGCGATGGAAACCACAGTGACGGTAGCGTTGATGGATCGGACGCCCGGCTCAACGACGGGCTTCACGACCAGGTAGTGGACCCCGACGCCGCCGGCTGCTCGGTCTTTTGGACCCAGCACCCAGGTATATTTGTCCTCTGTGTTAGAAGGTCAGACGGGTCCATTTAAAATCACATGCTTCTAGTCCACTAAACAGGCTCACGGTTCTGAACAATACCGTCGTGGGTCCATCTCATCGGTTTTACCTTCTGTGGAGTTTTCCTTCGGTACCCGAGTCTTGGCCACGTAGTTCTCGTCGCTCGGATAATCTTCGTATCCCAGGAGCAGCATGAAGGAAAAGTCTTCGGACGGCGACATCTTCAGCACCAGCGTCACATCTGCCGAGGGAACGTCGATTATCAGCGTGCTGAAGTTGGCCAGATCCAGGATCGTGATGTTCTCCGGTCCCGTGTGCGGTCTCGGGAGGAGGATCTGAAAACACAACATGGTGAACGATGGAAGAACCAGAGGAGGTTCTCCTCATCGCTGTGGCTTTTCTAAAATCATTTTCACATTTCCTGTGAAATTCAGACGATGCTACGACAGCGAGGTGAAAGGCAGTCTGTGTGAAGTGGAGAGCCGATGAGGACAGACTTCACTCTCCTCCTCTGGAGGCGGGATCTACTAGATCCACTCAACAGATTTCAACCTGCTTCTTTTTTTAATGCTTATCTGCTATTGGCCAAAACCCAGGAAGTGACGCAAAGGAAGACAGAACCGATAAAAGCAGGCGTTACCTGGATCTCGTCGGGTAGGTTGTCTACGGGGATGACGGTCCCGTCCATTCTGGTGAGAGACACCGATCCGACGGTTCCTGTGATGTTGTCCTCTTTCCAGGAATACGGATTTGTCTCAAAACTCATCATCTAGAAAAGACAAACTGTCAGAAAAATGTTTTTTTTCTCCTGACGGATTTGAGGGTTTGAGAGTCGATGCTGCGCATCTTCATCCTCAGTCCTTCTACTGGATCACAGGGGAGAAGAGGAAGAAGAAGAGTATTCCCATGAATATTCAAGAGGAGAATCTCCTTTTCTTCTGCTCCCACTTTCCTCAGTGGCTCCCTGAGCCTCAGATCCTCCGTCATCGTCATCCTCTGGGATGAACTCCAGAATCAGACCTTTGTTCCAGGACGAGTTCTTCTATCGCTGAGACGTCGGGATTTTATGGAGTTGTCATCGCAGACGCAGATCTATTATTTTAGCTTCTGCAGATTGCGATATCTCAACAAAAAATATGGATACCCCATAGATCTGGTCTGAGGAAGAACTGGATTTATTTTGGGAAAGGTCGGTTGCATATTTCCACCACTAGGCGGAGCCATAATTTCTCACAGACACACAAACACACACCCTCACACACATTCACACACTCACACATCATCACACACACAGTCACAAACACACAGTCACACAGTCACACACACACGCATACACAATCGCACGCACACACTCACGCTCACAGACTCACACATGCACACACACACACACCCTCACACACACACACACTCACACACACTCTCACACACACACCCTCACACACACACACTCACATACACACTCACACACACACACACACGCTCACACACACGCTCACACACACACCCTCACACACACTCACACACACTCACACACACTCTCACACACACACACACACACTCACACACACTCTCACACACACACCCTCACACACACACACACACACACACTCACACACACTCTCACACACACACCCTCACACACACACACACTCACACACACGCTCACACACACACTCTTACTCGGACGTCCACAGGCTCCTCTGGAGGAACCACGTGAGCCGGCAGGCTGGGGAAGGAGAACCTGGAGGATCCGTTCTTCTGGACGTTTATGTCCAGGACCTTCATGTTTCCTGGAGACACTCTGGACGAAACAGAATCTGAATAATTATTACGTTCCTGTGAAACGAGGTTCCGGTCCGCGTCGCCGGTGTCTCACCTGTTGACATAGACGCTGATCTGACCGGCGTCGATGACGGCGGCGTCTCTGTTCAGCCCTCTGTGGTTCAGCAGGGCGCTCTGAACGTTGTTTATCCCAGTCAGAAGAAACTCGGAGACTTTTTTCTGAGGGAAACATTCATTCATCTGGTTTGAAGGACGACAAAGACACTTTCAACAGAGACTTTAAACAGATTCTCTTTCCATCCTCACGTTGGATGAAGCGTTCAGAATATTACTGGCGGCTTCAACTATCGGTGTAGCTGCTTGCACGACTTCTCCACCCTCGCCGCCGCCCAGACCGACACTGATGGTGCTGAGGGAGGAGCTGAGGTCCACCAACAAAGACCCGGCTTCTTCCTGGAGAGGAAATCAGAGGATTTATGTTGATCATTGAACAAAGACGGTCGCCATGTTGTTGCTGATTTCGCTTTCTGCTGGGACACATTCAAGAACGTCTGGAACAAACATGAGGTCCAGAGTCTCGTCTCATGAGGACCAACCAGAACACAGAGGCCTGTTACAAAGTGTTAGCGTGAGGCTCATATATCGCCTTCATGACCACTGCTATACTTATAATCGTGTTTTCAGATGAAAGGATGATGATGATCTGGTCAGAATGAAAAATATGTCATTGCAAGGTAAATATTTGAATCCAAATACTTGATTGGAGGAGGAGAGGATGAGGTAGATGAAGGTGGGGAGGGCATCCGAAAGAGGGGGTATACCATCTGGGAGACCCTGAGTGGACATCATCTAGAACTTCCTAACAGTTCATATGATGGTCAGTAGGGGGAGCTCTGTTATGAAAAACACTGTTTTTTGGACATCATGAATTTGAAAATAGAACATTTAGTTTTTTTAATGAGTTCATTCAAGGGAATGCTTGTACAATGCAGGGGATTGGGGACTTTTCTGAGAAGTAAATTTACTGACGTGAGTTTCGGACTCGTTTGTAGGATTTGTTGTGCAGCAACAACCTGAAACGACATTCTCCACCCGATGCCCTGAACCGTCTCTTCTTACCTGGCTGCCATGATCCCCTGCACACCTGCTCCTCCTCCTGTCAGGTGATCCGTCACCTGACTCCCCCTCTCCCTCCTCAGCAATGTAAATATTTAAACAGCCCGTTTTGCTCCGGTCGACGACTTTGCCTCGCCGCTCGTATTTAAATGTCGGCCATCTTTTACCACCTCGTCATGTTTTTTTTGTTGTTGTTTTTTATGAAAGTGAGTCATAAACATCGTTTCTCTGCCACCGTTTGAACCCGACTCCACGGCTCCACCAACCAACACCGAAAGTACCACCCCGTGGCGGAGGAAGTATTCAGAACCTTTACTCGAGTACAAGTACTGATGCTACACCGCGAAAATACTCCATTACAAGTAAAAGTGTTGCTTTCGAAACTTTACTTACGTTATAATATTTAAGCAAAGTGGGCTTAGAGTACCAAAGTAACAGAGTAAAAGTACTCGTTGGTGCTGCTCAGTGTTTAACTGTTAAGTTTGGATTACTTTTACTTGCGGTGGCAGTTAAAGTATGAGGTAATCCAATTACTTTTTCCTGAGGAGTAGTTTAATCTATGATGTAATGAATCGATCATCTTGAAAAATTGTAATCCAAAAAGGAAGTAGTAACTAAAGTGGCCAGAAAAAATACAGTAGAGCATAAACTACAATATTTCCACCTGAATAGAGTATAAGTATATAATAGTACTATATGAAATACTCAAATATAGCAGGAACCTTAAATATTTTGCAACTGAGTATTTGTAATTAGTTACTTTTCAAGTACAGCATGTTAATATTTATAAATAAGTCGGACAAAGCACATTTTTTTAAACTCACCTATTCTGTGTGATCTCTGATTTGACCTTTGAATATTTTTTCCTGAAAGGCACCCGTAAATAAAATGTATTATTATTATTATTTGTATTATTATTTGTATTATTTGTATTATTCTTATTATTTTTAATATATTATTAATATTTGTATTATTATCATTTTTATATTATTTTATTTAAAAACATTTTTTAAATATTATTATTATTTGTATTATTATTATTTTTATATTATTATTTAAATAATTTTTTTTATTATTATTATTTTTATTAATATTACTGTTTTGTGACATAGATCCTGCAGATGAGGGTCTTTAGAACAGCTGGGAGGTAGAAGGGGAGACTGGCGCCTCCTGGTGGACGAGGTGGGAACAGCGCTGAAAGTGTTGGATCTGCAGGAACTTGGTTCTCCTCCTCCTGATGTCTGCCGTACCTGAGCGGCGGCACTGAGCTCGTCCGAGCGTTTGGTGAGTCCCGCCACGGCTTTGGCCGTCAGGTGAACCCCCTCGGTGGTGTTGCTGGGCGAGTCCATCAGAACCGTCGTCATCCGGGTCAACATCTGCTCTCTGAGCTGAAAGAGAGGAAAGAGCGAATCGAAGATGACGGCGCCCCAAAGCCCGACATGAAGGTAAGGCGGGGTCCAGTCACCTTGGTCCTGCCGTCCTTCTGATCCGGTCCGGCTTCTGTGTTCAGCAGGTCGGAGACCGAGGTGAATATTTGTCCGAGGGTCTCGGCGGAGAGAAGACCCTGCTGCTCCAGCTGACTCACCCTGTCCTCCACCGCAGACTCCAGGGTCTCCACGGAGGTGCCGGAGCTGCTTCTCCGCACCTTCAGGAGCAACGAGGTCAAGGTTTTAACGCTGACACCATGTCTCCACGAGAACTCCGCCCATCCCTCCTCCCCAGGTGAGAGAACTCCGCCCATCCCTCCTCCCCAGGTGAGACGGATGACAAACCTGCGTGGACAGCGTCGTGGAGACTTTGTCCTCTTCGTGTCTCGCTGTCACCACCACAGACAAACTGAAGTTGTTCTTCTCATCTCCAAGAGGCAGGAAGAGAGATTTCACTTCAGCGTCACTGCTGCAGCGCAGATGTTCCCCTTCAACACACAAGAGATGATACTTAATAAACCCGTTTTCATTTCTGCGCTTGTTGAATCTCACAGGAGCGACACAAACACTCACCATATACCCCCAAAAGCCCCCAATCCCCTGCGTTATACAAGCATTATCCCCTGATTGAACTCCTGCGAGGGTGTTTCTCGTAAATAAACTCCCCCTAGGGAGTGAAATATGAACTAATAGAGTAAATCCTGGAGTCGATTTACATGAACCGGGTTTGGACCAAATCGGACCAACGGTCAAGAAATGAGGGCCTGAAAACTGTTATTTTGGAGATAAAACTCCCCCTAGTGTTCAAAATATGCAATTGATCTTTTCCCAAAATCAATCCAGTTCTTCCTCATACTAAATTACCATATATATATATATATATATATATATATATATATATATATATAGTATATAGTATATAGTATATATATTTTTCTTTTCTTGGCGAGGACACTGAAGGGTTAAAAGTTCGACGAGGTCCAGAAGGTCTCACCCGATCCGGTACTGAAGCAGTAAACACAACCTGCGGAGCAGAAAGAGTTTTCTGTGCAGGCGATGTCGAACGCATCCAGAACCGTTCCAGAGGCGGGGGAGATTCTACAGGAGGGGGTTCGCGGGTCCGTCGGCGCATCGGTCACTGCCGGTTCTGTCGGATCGGGACCTGGTATTGGTAAAGTGAACACGGCGAAACCTGCCTCCGTTTTACCTGTTAAAAAATGACAGAATTTAAATATGAATAATTAGATCAGCAAGTTTCCTTTAAAGATAAAAAAAATGTAAAAAAATTTTAACCTCAGTTCGATCGGGTTTATGTATTTAAGAACATTTATACGAAATCGGTGGCTGAAAGACAAACGCTCTAAAAACCTCAATTTGACTTCATGCGAATGCTGCAAAAGCCACACCACAACAGATAAAAATAAATAAAAAAGATCTGCGAAAGCCACAACATATCACATTAAGAAAGATTATTTGCAAAAGCCACAAGACTACAAATTTAGAAAAAACGTATACAAAAGCCACAACACATTAAGGAAAACGGTCTGCAAAAGCCACAACACAACATATTAAGAAAAAACATCTGCAAAAGCCACAACACATTAGGAAAAACCATCTGCAAAAGCCACAACACAACATATTAAGAAAAAACATCTGCAAAAGCCACAACACATTAGGAAAAAACATCTGCAAAAGCCACAAGAAAACGGAAGCCTTTACGAAGGACACTTAAAAAGTGACGTATCCCCGGACGTACTTTTTTATTGCTCGATTTAGTGCATAAAATAGATATAACACACAATCGTGTGATGATATTTTGATTAGCTGTGGAAGCCGTAGCTTCACTTAACGTCCGGGTCATGCAGTCATGTGACTAAGAATAAAACTTTAATCAACATTGCGAAAACAAACAAACAAACTTGATAATAACCCTAACACAGACAAAACACGAAGCTACAGCAAACAAGGTGTATTATTCCAAATATGTTGTGGCTTTTGCCGATCGTTTTTCTTAATGTTTTCTGTTGTGGCTTTTACCGATCGATTTTCTTAATGTTTTCTGTTGTGGCTTTTGCAGATCGCTTTTCTTAATGTTTTCTGTCGTGGCTTTTGCAGCATGCGCATGTTGTCAGATTGATGGTGGCAATGCGTTTTCTTCCTGTTGCCCACCGTACATTATGGGATGTTAACTCACCGTAAGCGATCACGCTGATGTTTTTCTGAGTTTCCAGCGACGCCTTCAGATGTCGGATGTTCACGACGTATTCCCGGCTGCCATCCTGCTTCTCAATCAGTTGCCTCCTTCCTGCTCCGGAGAAACATTCCTCCTCGTCATCCTGAGGAAGGGTCGTATTCTATAAGTGTTGGACACACCCCTTTTCGTTAAAATCGGCGTGAATGATGATTTACCGTTAAAGGTGTCGGATCCTCGATGTGCCAGATTACGTCTGGACAAGTTCTCTCACAGCTCAGTCTGAGCTTCACGTTGTTCTTCACGTTCATGGACGCACAATCATCGCAACTGCAAGAATAAACGTGAAGATATATAAAAAAAACTTCAAACAACACACCTCCCTCAAGAATTAGTGGCACCCTTTGGAAAAAAAAACTTTCTTTAACCCGAGATCTTTTATGCAGATTATTTACAAAAATCAAAACCTTTGATTTCAAAAAAACCCAAAAGTTTAAGAAACTAATTTTATTTCTCAAAAACGTTTACCGCAATTATTGGCTTCCCTCATAAATCGTTTGATTAAAGGTAACTGAAGCATATTTTCAGACCTTTTCCTTTTTTGCATTTTTAGTTTAAAGAGACTGGAGATGTTAGACATCCGCCTGGAAGAGGACGTGTCTGTAAACTGACCCCACACACTGTGAGAAGGACGGTTAGACTGACTAAAGACTCTCCAAGAATCACAGCTAGAGAGGTCAGAGGTCAGTTGGATCTCTGGGTGAGAAAGTTTCCCTAACCACCATCAGATGGCGCCGACACCAACACCAGCTGTTTGGAAGGGTAGCAAGAAAAAAGCCTCTGCTGTCGTCCACACACAAGCTAACGCTGCTACAAGCTAACGCTGCTACAAGCTAACGCTGCTACAAGCTAACGCTGCTACAGTTTGACAAACACCACTGGGACTTTCACTGGAACAAGGTCAGAGGTCAGATGAGACCAAAGTAGAACTTCATGGCTACAAACATCTAAGATGCAAGAAAGAAAGCCATAGAGAAAAGCCCCTCATGCCCACTGTGAAGTCCGGTGGTGGATGTCTGATGCTGTGGGGCTGTTTTTCTTCAGCAGGCTCTGCACATGTAGTTGAAGGACATGGTTCCATGGACAAAAGTATTTATGATATGAATGTAATGTGTCTTTTTATATTGTTTTTATTTTAGGTTGTTACTTGAGTTAAAGTTTTTGTGAATAATTGAATTTAAGATCGTGGTTATAGACAATTACGGCACATTTTACCCATTTTCCTAAAGGGTGCCACTGGTTCCGGAGGGTTCTGTACGTACTGACAGAAGGATTATTTTGAAAACACGTCTTTTTCCACCTGACGGCCACGTCTGCGAATTCCTTGGGCGAAACGGTGACGCACTTTGAGGCTGTAGCGATTTTCACGTCTTCCCTGAACCAACGTCTTCTCCTCACTTCTAGAGCATAAGTGAAAATATCAAAGGGATCCGGGAGGCAGTCTCTGTCGATAACGAGAGTTTCAGCGTTGGTTCTGTTCGTGCATTTGCATCTTCCTCCTGTGTGGACCGGAGCAGAAGCAGAACTTTTTAACACGATATAAGAAGACGACATCGAGACTCAGCTGAGAAGAATCACCTGACCTCAGAAGCTACCATCCAACTCAATCATCACCTGGTGCATTATGGGTGCTTATTCGAACTGGCTGTCACAGATATGTCCTGGTTTTTGGAGGGTTCTGTGTAAGCTAACATGTGACCATCATATCGTGACTTCTACAATACTGGCAGCTGTGGTTACCAGAGTTCCACAGTATATATATATACAGGTATATATATATATATAACTGTATATATATATACTGTAAAGAATTATTTTATCATTATTATTGTAATTTAGAGGCGTGTTTCTGACGAATGTGTTCAAAACATTATTATGATTATGATACATAAACATGATAACGGATGTGATGGTGATCCGATGAAAACAATCAAATTCAAGTTCGGACATGAAAGAGGGTTAGCGTTAGCGTTAGCGTTTACGTCGTTTCGCGTAAAATTCATACAGTTCTGATTGAAACACATTTAAAATACTAACTTCATTAGACGCGGTACTTACTACATGTCCATTCGAATGCGAGTTCTCTGCTGGGTAAAGATTCCATTCCGGTAAAATTCAGGGTGACGCTCCGATTGTACGCGACCATCGGATCCGGAGTCGCAATTATTTGCAGGTCCGTGGAGTCACTGATGCTCGTGTTTCCCGTCTGTGGATGAAATAAAATCTTTGTTCTGCGTGAGAAACAAACGCCTCTACATGGTTAGTGTTTACTAGTCCTACGCTGTTATGCAGCGAGGCTATATCCCCGAAAAGAAGCCCCCAATGCCCTGCGTTCTACATGTAATCCCCCTGATTGAATTCTTCAAACTAAAGAATGAGTCAAATCCAAAAAGTTTGTCCCTAGCTTGCTAAGTCTATAGCAGTGGCAACAGCTGACCAGCTTACCTACTTTGTCTTACCGCAAGAATTTTACAATAGTTAAATTTGGCGTGAGATAGCTTAACTACAGCTAGCTTGAATTGAGGTTAGGAACACAGTCAGCTAACGTCAATCTTTATTTATCTTCGTACATTAGGTTAGCCTGTCGTCGATTTCTTCCGAGCTACAGTTTTAACCGTTTTCTCACATGCTTACACGCAAAGGTTAAAGGTCAGAGTCTACATGAAAACGTTGAGCGAAGGTTTCAGGAGTCGAATCGTACTCGTACGGAATTTGGACAAAATTGGACCGATAGTGGAGAAATTATGGCCCGAAAGTTTGTGAGAAAAAGCTCCACCTAGTGGAGGAAACTTTCTACTGACTTTTCCCAAAATCAGATCTTCGTGGGTAGAATGTTTGATGATGAAGGTCTGATGTTCTACATACTGTGTTTGCATCTCCATCAAGGGAAGAGTCCGAGAAATTCTGGCAAGCCCGAAGTATCTCCTCTAAGTCCACCTCCACACCCGACGCAGAGATGGAGTTGATGGCTTCCACTTTCACCTTCCACAACCCTTTGAATGACACAGATGGTTCTGATCAAACGTTCTTCATCTCATAGATGAGAGATTTTAAAATAAAGCTGGAGGTACGGTACCTTCCACCGGGCTGGAGAAGGTAAAATCCTGTAAAGTCCCGTTCGGCATCTCTCGAGTCTCCGAGAGAGAGTCTGAGGTTCCGCTCAGAGTGAAGACCAGGTCCACAGGAGCTCCTCGCTCCAGCGAAACCCTGATGGTTAGGTGGGCGGAGTCTGGACAACGGTCTTCTTCTGCTACCACCGAGGCCTCCAGGTCCTCAACGGGCTCCAGCAGACACAGCTCCAAACCCGTGGACACAGCTTTGGCCGTGACCCGGTTGGAGGCGGCCAGAGTCAGGTTGTGGCAACCGGGTCCAAGTCTCTCAATCATGCCTCCACTGAGGGTAATATTATGGGGTGTGACCCCTGTGTCCACGGACAGGTTCCCCACCAGATGGTCCCCATGTTGTATGGTGTAGGACACATTGGTACCTTTGAGAAGAAGAAGCAGGAAGTGTTTAAAAGTAGCAATCATGTGGTTCCTAAAGACTGGGTCCGGATCCACCGGTGGGTCGCAGCAGATTTTATTTGAGACATAAAATAGTTCCGATTCTGTCTAACTATTATTCTGGATTTGTATCTGCAGTTCACCTTTCAGCCACACGAGGGAGCGTTTCCAGCTCCGCCACGCATGGAGTTCTGCCAATCACAGCCCAGCATCGGGGGCCAGGCCGGCGGTGCCTTGCTCAGAGGCTAATCAAGTGAACTGAATGCTACACTGTAAAAACTGTCTGTAGAAATCCCTGAGAAAATCAGCCAATAACTAAAAAGTAAATAATACGTAATAATAATTATTATGTTGTCAGAATTTACAGTAAAAATACAAACTTTTGGTTTATGAGAGCCAGGAGCTGGTGCTTAGGCTGTGGAAAAGGAAGGACTCCAAACTGGCCCAGGAACCAGCTCGGTGGAAATGTGTCCCTTTAAAAATGTGTATTTTGGAAAACCTGGCGGACCTCTGCTCCACCGGGTTGGACCGACTCACCTGACTCCACCGTGACCTGGACCTGAGCGGCTCCTCCGTGGAGGGCAGCACATTTAGCGCTACTCTCTGACGCGTTGCTGCTGTAGCACCTGATGGCGCCAAACTCTCCAACAGGCTCCTGAATGGTTATGGGCTTCTGCACGGTGACACGCCAGTCACTGGTGGCGCACTCCACCCCGACCATGAAGGCGCCGGCGCGGGTGAACTTGTGCATCACGGTGCTCTCCGTCCTGGAAGTCAACCTCCGTTAATGGATATTTAAAAAAAGAGCGGATGTTTGTGCCTGAATGCTGAGCGGGGCTCACTCTGCTGGGCTGAAGGCGTCGATGGTGTGGCCGTCTCCGGCGTTCAGTGTGCAGGTGAGGTTTCCCTGGAAAGGATGAAGGAGCCACTTGACGGTGATGGTCACGTTGTCGAAGACGGCCGCCAGTTTGCTCATCAGCAGCTGGAGTCCTGAGATGGAAATCGTACCGTCACTTTGAATCTGTTTCCTCAAATTAAATGTGAAAAACATGAAACAGCCCCCCCTAGTGAGTAAAATATGAACTATTAGAGTAAACTATAACACAAACAAGACGAATCTCCTCGAGTCGATTCATCGGCACTGAATTTGGGCTAAATTGGACAAACGGTTGAGAAATTATGGCACAAAAACTTTCAGAGATAAAGCTCCCCCTAGTGGAAGAAATATATGACTGACCTTCCCAATAATACATCCAGTTCTTGCTCGTAATAAAGTCTATGGTGGTATAAAGTTTGAAAATGATCCATGAAATGGTTTTTGAGTTATGGCGCTAACAAAGCGGATCCATGGATCGTCAAAGATTCCATAATAAATATATTTGTAAGATTATAAAAATGATTATTTAACCCTTTAAACTCTTTTCACTAGTGGTGCCCCCTCAGGGCTCTATCCTCGGCCCCTTAATGTTCTGCAGAGGCATGCTGCCGCTGGGTCGTATAATAAACAGGTTCTGTCACATTATTGGATTATAAACAGAAACTCGGAACGATCTGAACCAAACAGTCAAGAAGGACATTAAAGGAATGAAACAAAAGTCCGTAAAGCGGCGGCGGCGGTTCTGACCGTGTCTGCAGTGGTACTCCACGGACAGGTAACTCCCCAGCGCCGGACAGGGTTCACCGAAGGAGCTGAGGTCCACTTGAGCCTGGCAGACCTGCAGTCCGTGGCAGTGGGCTGCAACCACACAACCACACGACACTGTTCAGTTCCCGTCCCCGTAAACGTGACGATGGCGTGTTCCCGTCTGATGACGGGTACGATCGGCCGTCAACAATAAAGAGGGACACTAAATATTTGCTGAGTCATCCTGGCATATGTAATCACATTGCATGCTGGGATGTGAACATATGTTTACCTCAAAGTGCATCTACTCAGCCTCTGTGAGGGGATTGACCTGAAGCCCCCTCCTTTTGTCTGCAGCCCCGCCTCTTTCTTTTGTTCTTTTGTTGGACTCAGAGCCTGGTTCTGGTCGGGTTCCATATGGACCCTTTGTTCCCTTTGTCTCATTTCCCCATAGGTTTTTATCGTAAACACAAACATGAACTCGGAAATGTTCCATCGTGTCGTGTTTGCGGATAGATCGTCATCGCTCTCCGACCTTCTCTCACCTGAGACCGACTCCATCACGTCGACCCAGCTGCACTCCTCCTGGCTGGACGTGGGCGGAGCCTGAATCTCGGACCTGCAGTAGTGGATCGTCTTTCGGCCGTAGAAGCTGTCGTCTATCTCTAGAACCCGGCCGGAACCACATCGCAGCGTCGCGTTTTGTGCATCGCATGCGATAGATCTCCCGGAATCTGGAGGAGAGGATTGAAGATGGAGACAAATGTTTTAAACGCCACCAGCTTCAGCTTCACTTTGGGTTTTGTTTTTTTACCAAACTGGCAGATGAAGTTGAGCTCCTGGCTGCAGTTCTGCGCCGGTTCCCACTGGAAGTCCGAGTGTCTCAGGATGTGACCACAGGCGGCGTCTGCGTCCGGAACCTTCACCCAGTTACTGTAGCTGACGTCAGAACCGTCGAGCCACGCCAGAGAACCTGAGGACCGACAAAATAAAACAGTTTCACTGGATCTAATCTCATTTTTCAAATTCTGCCACTCAAGAATAATTTTTTTTTAAATCACTTATTGGTAATATTATACTGTAAAATAAAACAAATTTGCATAATTTACAGTAAAAAACCTGAAGCTGTGTTTTTGCCAGAATTTGGAATAACAATAATATTTAATTAAATATATAATAAAAATAGGATTTATTTGAGTAGAATATGACATCTATAAGATAAATCTCCTCGAATAAATTCATAAAGAAATCGAACCAACGGACTTTATTCTGTTTTTGAAAAGGAGTCCGTTCCTGAAAGAGAAAATGGAGAAACGGTAATTTTCCGGACGGAGCTGCCGAGGGGTTGAATGAACGACGAAGACGAGGTGTCTCTGTGTCGGGGCGATAAAGACACATTCATAAATCAGGCCTGTTTGTCACACAAACACCTTCCATCACTTCTGCTGCTGGAGGAGGGAGATACGGACAGAAGCCCCTCCCCCCACCGAAAGGAGGAAACACACTTATCCGACAACAGATCTGACAACGGTTCTACGGGCCGTCAACCGAGATAACGGCCGCGACCTTCATCCTAACATCGGCACACATTCAGGAGACGGAGTCACTGATTGCAGAAACAGTGACTAATAAATATTTAATTTCTATGATATGCTTTTTTTTTCTCACCCTCTGTGGCCGCGGCGTCCAGCGTGAGGTTCGGCGCCGCCGGTGCCAGACCCAGCCACCAGTCCTGCTCCGGCCGCAGGTGCTTCTGAAGGAACTGCTGCACTTCGTCGTTCAGGATGAAGGCCAGGTGACCTCCGCCTCGCTCGCACCACCCCTGGGCTCCCAGGGAGGAGCGCGGCAGAGCCACGAACTCGTAGCAGGAGCCGTCGTGGCTCTCCTGGTTCTCCGGGCAGGACGGAGTCTCCGGGTCCTCCTCGGCACCGCAGGCGAGGAGGAGAACCGCGAAGAACATCAGAGTGGGAGAGGCTCTGCTCTCCATCCCTGCAACTGGACACTGATCCCACTCTCAGCCAGCGGGAGGTCTTTTATGGGCGATGACATCAGCAGCTCTGACTCCGGTCAGAACTCCTTGGTCCCGGTTCCAGCTTTGTGGCGGATCTTTAGTGATGAGACAAAGCTGCAGGCCGGCGATGAAGAGGCAGTAAAAGTCACTAATCGCTCCTCTGCAGCCTCAGAGAGGAGACAGAACCTGCAAACGGAGATAAGCTCCTCATTCAGGGCTTCAACAGGAAGTCAGAATTTTACAGAGGTTCAAACTAAAAAAACAAACACTGGAACCAAAAGGTTGTTTAGTCTGTAACATCTTCTACGTGATAATGGAACAATATTTGTTCAAATAAACGGCATAAAAATGACGGAGTTTAAAAGGGAATAAGGGACTGTATTTAAAAGAAATACAAATTTTACAGTGTAAAAAATGTTGGATTCCACTGTAAAAAGATGATCTTAAAGAAATAGCTTAAACTTGTAACTTGCCCTTTTTTAAACTTTACCTTGTAAAAAAAAAACAACTAAACACAAATTTTTTTTATTATAACTTCACAATTCTATTATTTTATTCCTGCAGCATTTCAAGACAAATATGAAACACTGTAAAAAACAGAATTGTTGGTGATTTAAAAGATGACCTCCCTGGGAGACATTATTAAATTAAGTTAGAACGTTATTTTTTACAGTGTAGATCTTCTCCTATCCATTCATACGCACCAAATTTGGACTAAATTGGACCAACGGTTGAGAAATTATGGCCGAAAAACAACTGACCTTTCCCAAAATCAATCCAGTTCTTCCTCACACCGAGTTCTATGTGTGGATGTTATTTGAAGTTGATCCATAAAATAGTTTTTGAGTTATGGCGTCAAAAACTTACGACCAATCTGGAGTGGCGGTTCCATAACATCCTGACTTTTCGGGATTACTTCCGATCTAAAAAACTGCTTTTATCTCTCCGATAAAAAAAAAAGCTTTTATCTCTCAGTCCATTCTTAATATAACACTGTGGAATTAAATGTATTAAAACAAAATTCTTTTGATGTTTTGTGCTGACAGACTGAAACGTGCTGCTTTGATCTTTTCTGTCTTCCTCTTTGATCATTTCTTCATTTAAAACAATTATGTATTTATTTTGATCTATTTCAGTCTTTGACCCTGAATTTTAAACCTGGAATGTTTTTGGTTCTTTTATTAAATATTTGTATACAAAATGATTTCATGTTGGTTTGACGTTCATATGTTTATATCTGTAATCCGTAAATGAATCTTCTTTCTACAAAGTGTTTCGTTGAGCATCTATGCGTCGACATGATGTTGAATTAAAGACTTATAATCAGGTCGTAGAGGTGAAATATATCAAACACTCTAAAAAATATTCTCCCCGAGAAAGAAAAACAATTGAAAAACACTTTATTTGCATATTTTTATTCATTTGAGGGCATTCATTCATTTCGTAGACTTTCAAAATGTACAATAAAGTGAGAAATCCTTTCTTCAAACATATTTTTAAACACTCGTGGAAAAGAGTCCATTTGAATCAGATTAGCTCAAACGTGTTTTTCAAACACTATTTGACAATAAATAGACTTTTTTGTCGCAGTAAGTTCCATAATTCTGTTTAGTAAGACCTCACATACTTTGATATGCCAAAGAAAATACTTTCTCACCAGCCCGGGTTAATGCCTCCTCCTTGGGGAGCCATTTGACCTATGGTGTCCCTCAGGGCTCCGTCCTCGGCCCCTTACTCTTTAGCATTTACATGCTGCCACTGGGTCACGTTACAAACATGTTCAGTCGCATTTTTCAATAATAGTGACTCAAAATGCGATGAACCGAACCGTTGAGCAGGAGATTAAAGATAGCGACCGAAGGACAGCGGATGCTATAATCCCTCCCCTGGAGGAGAATCTGGACACTGGCGGCGGTGGCTGATGATGCTGATGAAGCTGATGAGTGTTGAAGAAGGGAACGCTTAAACACTGAGTGGTGGAAGATTGCCGACACAAAAGAACATCTTCTCGGTGGTGGTGGGGGGTTAGACTCTAATTGGGGGGGTCGGGTTGGGGTGGGGTGGGAGGGGCCTGGAGGGGGATTTGTTCACTTCTCGTCTCAGTCATCCTCAAACTCGGTTTCAAAATTTTCAAAATTGGCCACAAACATTTGGAATATCACGCTGTTCAGATCGTTCATCTCCTGAGGCGTCCTCATGGAGTCTTCGCCGTCCGCCTCGTCGAAGAAGTCCGGGCTTCCCCGTTCCACAAAGAGGTTCCAGAGAGGCCCGTCCCACGAGTCCCTGGACCTCCTGCCGAATCTCCTCCTTCTCCGCCGGGGCGGAGCTTCTTCCAGCCGACCGTCGGGGAAGGCGTGCTTGTAGAAGCATTCGGGGCCGAAGCGGCACCTCCCCCGACCCTCGTCGAAATGCCGACACGGTTTTCCACGCATGCACTCCATGAATCCCTCGATGAGCTCCTTCTTCTCGTCTTCGTCGTCGACCCAGCGCTCGCTCGGGATGAAGAACTTGGAGGTGATCTGACACACCGGGCAAGCCTTCTTGGATCTCCTCCCGCTCTGCCTGGTTCTCCTCCACTTGCGTATGCAGGTCAGACAGTAGCAGTGACTGCAGTCGGTGAGGAGGCCAAACCGCCGCTCCTCCGGCTCCTCCTTATCCAGCACCGCCTCCAAACACACGCAGCAGGTCAAGCCCACGCCGCCTTCAGTGGCGGAGGAAATCTCCTGCTCCTGGGCCTCGGCGCAGGCCGGCTCCGAGCGCTGGGTGTCGTCGCCGGGGAGAGACCCACCTGAGGGGTCGGCCAATGAGGTGGAGGGAAGGGCGAGCGTCTGCCGGGTCGCCACTCTCTTGGTCTCCACCGGTTTGGTGTGCAGAAACCAGCAGCGGACTCCAAACGCACACTTTCCCTTCTGGAAGAACTTGCAGATCCGGTCTGCAGGTTCCTCGTCGGTCAGATCGCGGGAATATCGACACTCGTCTCCTTTTTTGCAAGAACCTCGCGACATTGCTTCTTCTGCCATTGGTGTCTGATGTTCCGTGGTGATATTTTCAGTTCCACTGTCTGTTTCTTCTCGCCTAAAACCGATCTTCTGAAAACCAAACTTCTGAAATAAAGGTTTCTGAAATAAATAGCCTGTTTTCGGTACTGTGACATCATCACTGTGTTCGATAAGTGACATTATCTTATCATCTCCTTTGATCACTGCTCCTTTGATGACTGCTGCTTTGATGACTGCTTCTTGATAACTGCTCCCTTCACCAGAGCTCCTCTGACTACTTCTAATTAGACTACTGCTCCTTTGATCCCTACTACTTTGACCACTGCTCCTTTGATCCCTACTACTTTGACCACTGCTCCTTTGATCCCTACTACTTTGACCACTGCTCCTTTGATCCCTACTACTTTGACCACTGCTCAATTGACTACTTCTCCTTTGATCAATGTTTCTATGATCACTCCTGCTTGATAACTGCATCTTTGATTACTGCTCCTTTGATCATGCTGCTTTGATCAATGCTGCTTTGATCCTCCTTTGATGATTAATGGGTAATTATAGTGTTCTGAAAAATGTTCATTACTGATCAAGTTGCACAATTAAGTAGAATTACAGAAAACAATAAAATATAATAAATAGTAGAATCAGTTTAATGAATAACGACAGTTACTAGAAAATCCTGAGAGAAATTTGGAAAACCTGGACTGTTTCTCTGTATGAACCTGGACTGTTTC
>VRLP01006960.1:0-24788 GCA_009660295.1 Lophius piscatorius | reverse complement strand
GCCGATTCTACCAGTTTTCAAAATGTGTGCTAAGCTAACGGTTTCAAATGTGTCCAGTCTTACTGCTAAGCTAGGTCAGCGCTTTACAGGAATTGGTTGAACGATGGCCAAAAGTAATTGGACATCGCATCCAGGTTAAAGAAACAATGTTTCCGTAGCAACAGGAATACGTGTTAGCTAAATAAAGACCAGAAACTGTTTTAATATGTGCCACACATTAAGATTGTAAAATATTAAACAATGTCAGCAAGTTAAAAATTGTTTATTTTTGAAAGCTAACCTTTCATATACTGGAAACTGCAGGTTTAGCTTAGCATTGAGACTGAACTGCTGGCGTGTTTAAAGGTAGCCGTTTCCAATTGTTAATGCTAAGCTAACAAATACATTCCTTGGCATGGTAGAAGGAGCTAGCTTAGCATGAACAAAATTTGATAACTATTAGTTCAAGTAAACAAGGAAGGTCTCAATGTTGGGACTGTGCCTTTAAAGCTAACATGCGATCAGAGACTCGGGTGATGGTTCTTCAACTGAAGTTTATTTTAATGACAGTATAAAAACTTAACACTCAGTATTTACAAACGTCAGGTGTCGTGTGTTCTGGACCGGTCAGCGGGCCATGAGCCGGTGTTTGGTCGTCTGCTCCACCAGTTTGTGATAGTCCTCCAGTTTGTCTCGGAGCTTCTGGAACATCTGGAAACAAAAACAAGGCCAGAAGCTTAAAGTTCTTGTATCATCTGGTGGATCAGAGGAGATGCAGGTCCAAACAGAACCGAGATATTTAGAAAGAGGATTCAGACGGTTACAATTGTAGAAAGTGAGCAGATGAAGATGTTTTTACATGCTCCTCTGATGATACTGAGACGGCTTCTGATCCAGAACTTTAGATTTGTGCGGGTACCAACAAACGAGACGGGTCGTAAAGACGAATGAATTCATTCATTCAGACAGACGAAACCTGATTCGGCTAGAATTTGACAAACTTTTGTTTATCATCTTTTTGATGTGTTCCGGTCCGATATTAGAGCGAGAGACTTAAATGTGTAACTTGGTTCTGGGGGAGAAGTGATGTCCAGTCTGAGTTGGATAAATGTGACATCCGTTCGGATCAGGACCGATGATCCGGCGCAGACATGGTTGGTTCTGGTAGTCACCTCAGCGGAGGGATTCGTGGGTTTTTTTAGGGGCGTCTACAGTAAGAGGCGAGGTCATAAAGGAAGTGATGTCATCACTCACGCTGCTGTTGTTCTGGGTCTCGTTGAGCGTCTGGAGCAGCTGGTCGATGGACGTGTACGGCAGCCAGACCGAAGACGCCGTCGCTGACAGCGGCCGCTGGAACGGAACACAGGGTAAAGGTTACGCCAAGCTAGAAAATAAGCAGCTGTGGTGCGTTCAAGGGGCCTCAGACAAACCCGCCGGAAAGAACTACGACTTTTGTGCAGAGCATGAGAATAAAACATCTTCTGGTATCTCCTTTTTATGGACGAAAAACTAGTACTCACATTAAATGATGTCATCAGTCTGTTCTAGGATCAGATCCCTCAGTGATGAAGATAAATACAGTTAACTAGTTCAGGAATAAACCAGACAGATTCTCTGGAGATCATTTTAGACACGACTGGACTGATGGTCCTGAAGTTACGGACCAGAACCTGTTTGACACTAAAAGGTGAACTATTATAAATACCGGGTAGAACTTCTCCTGGTGGTTCCTGTGAGGTAACGTCAGACTAAATCAGATCAAAACTTTAGGATAAAACTCCCCCTAGTGGTGGAGATATGCTACTAACCTTTCCAAAACTCACTCCAGTTCTTCCTCACACTGAGGTCTGGGGAGGGGATAACATTTGAAAGTAATAGGGCTAACATGAAGGATCTTTGGCGGCGATGAAGATTCCATAATATCTCCTTTTCAAGGATCTAATTCAATCACCAGGAAGAAAAAATAAAATACAATTATATAAATATATTTTTTGGTTTTGTTTCCTGAGGGCGGGTCTTTGTGAGCTGTCAATCATCCCTTTATTCCTCAGATCTACTCGCTGGTCTGTTCCACTTTCTAGATTCTTCTAGAAACTCCGTTAATCTGATTCTAACTGCTACTATACACCGATCAGCCACAACATTAGGACCAGTGAGTAGATCCGAGGATCGTCCTCCATCTCTCCGAAATAAAATATTACTCTTGAGGAATAGTGATGATTGACAGCTGCTCTCCCTCATAAGCCCCGCCCTCGGCCAGCACTGACACGAACGGTCACCGATTTTATAAAGAATTTCTCGTGGATCTTTCCAGACTAGCTTAGACCTTTGCTCCGTTCATCAAGGACTCCTACCTCTATTCCAAAGTACTGGTGCCCCCTCCCCTGCAGCGCGTCCACGTACTCCAGCACCAGCTCTGCTGCAGCCTCCAGCAGGTCAAAGTTCAAGAAGAGACGTAGGAGAGAGGCAGCGTCCACGGCCTGCGGACAAAACAGCAGCGCAGTGCATCATGGGTAAACGAGCAGTTGGCAGCACAATTATTCACCCTGTGACTGAAGATAGGCCACACCCCCTTTCTCTCTCTCACCTTATAAGACTTGACCAGCCAATCAGGCAGAGGAACGCCATGTGAAAGCAGCTTGTTGATGACACAGCGGTGGTGCTGTGCGTTGGCGGAGGGATACCTGTCCAGGTAGGAGGCCAGCAGCCGCCACGCCTCGTCTGTAGCGCTGATCAAAGAGAAGATGAGTGACCTCTGACCTCAGGCCACCACAAGGTGGTTCATGATGCAATAATGTAAAGATATTTAATCTGACTGGTGTCACAGTGACACCTTTAACCGGGTCGGACCAGTTGGACCTCCAGCAGAGCTACTAGCTAGCGTAAGTTCAAACCTGGACTCTTTGGTGTTGACGACAGATGACAGCTGATTGGCAGCCAGCCAGTTCCAGGCCTCGTTGTGAGACTCCTCCTCGCCAAACTGCAGCTTGATGCACCTGAGGAACATAAACAAGATTAAAGGTGTCGTCGTCGTTTCAGAACCTTTACTAGAAAGATAGAAAATACGTCCCTTTAGAATAAATGAACAGAGAAAGACTTCAGATCCTTCATGAACATCAAACATCTCAACAGGAAGCAGCTGAAATGACTCACTTGAAGGTCAGACCCTGAAAGACCGGCGTCAGACTCAGGTTGAAGGTCTGACAGACGGACAGCGCCGAGTCAAACAGTCCGGTTTGGACCAACAAGGTCACCATCTCATCCGCCGGCGCACTGCCTACAGGCACACAGGTGAGATGCAGGGAGGGGTGAGACAGAGGTTACAATTCTCGTGTCATAACGCGTCGTAGCGTTACAGGTACGTCTCTCGGGTGATGCGGCGTTACATGTGCGTCTCTCGGGTGTTGCGGTGTTACAGGTGCGTGTTACAGGTGCGTCTGTCGGGTGTTGCGGTGTTACAGGTGCATCTCTCGGGTGTTGTGGTGTTACAGGTGCATCTCTCGGGTGTTGTGGTGTTACAGGTGCATCTCTCGGGTGTTGTGGTGTTACAGGTGCGTCTGTCGGGTGTTACAGGTGCGTCTGTCGGGTGTTACAGGTGCGTCTGTCGGGTGTTACAGGTGCGTCTGTCGGGTGTTACAGGTGCGTCTGTCGGGTGTTGCGGTGTTACAGGTGTTGCAGATGTACCAGCGATGGCAGCGTATGGCGGGTGGTGCTGGGCGAGGGTGAGGCGGCTGCGGGACAGGATGTGCTCCTTCTCCAGGTCCTTGAGTTCCAGGATGTCGACGTGACGTTTGACTGGAGGAGATTTAAAACAATTGAACTTTCATTTAGTTTCATCAACATTTACAGTAAAAATAAATTCAGAATAATCAGAGGATGGAATGACAACAAGTATCCGATTACATTCTGCTACTCCAGTTAAATGAGAAAAGTACTTGGACGAGATTTGAAGCCATTATTAATTTTATTTTGGCTGTTTGTAGGAAATCTGTCTTCAGCTGCTTCAGCTCCAAACCATCCTCATTAAGTCACACGAATATTCATGAGTTTGACATAAACATCCAGACTAAAAACCACACACTGATGATGTCATAGCTTGAGTTTGTCAAACAGCTGTATTTAATCATACATACATTTAAATTCTTAAATCCTATCAGAAACAAAGGGAAGTGTGATGTCACCTGGTTCAGAGGTCAACTCCCCGTCTGAGTTCCTCTTAGGAGACGCTCCCGGACGCTCGAACTGCATCAGACAGAACAGCTGATAATGTCAACAGCAGGAATAAACCTCTGTGTGTGTGTGTGAGTGAGTGAGTGAGTGTGTAGACGTACCACGCCGCCAGCGGCGGGCTGGACGATCCAGGCATACTCCGGTCTGATAAGGCGGAGACAGTTGAGGGCAGCCAGGTAACAGTTCACCTGTTTCTGAAGACCTAGACGAGTCCGAACCTCCCGACCCAAACGCATGCCGAACTCAAACATCACGGTCCCCGCTACACAAACACACACAGAGTAAAACACACACACAGAGTAAGAAACACACAGACAAACACACACAGACACACACACACACAGACAAACACACACACACAAACACACACAGAGACAAAGACACACACACACAGACACAGACAAACACACACACACAGACACACACAGACAAACACACACAGACAAACACACACACACAAACACACACAGACACACACACACAGACAAACACACACACACAAACACACACAGACACACACACACAGACAAACACACACACACACAAACACACACACACAGACACACACACACACAGACACACACACAGACAAACACACACACAGACAAACACACACAGACACACACACACACACACAGACAAACACACACACACACAGAGACAAAGACACACACACACAGACACAGACAAACACACACACACAGACACACACACACACACAGACAAACACACACACAGACAAACACACACACACAAACACACACACACAAACACACACACACACACACACACACAGACAAACACACACACACACACACACACCTTTGCGGTAGTTGTGTCTGTTGATGTGGAAGGCGTAGAGCAGCTCGTAGTAATTATGCGACAGCAGATCCAGACTTCGGGCTCGAGACTCGATGATGCTGACGACCTGATGATGACATCACAACAACCATCGTGTTTCCGTCGGTCACACGGCGAACAGTTTCATCCGTCAGGGGCCTGAACTCTAGAAACGCCCTTAACTTTAATGCATCGGGATCAGTTTACAGGAAATCGTGTGATGTCACAGGTGTCAGCTGACCTCATCGTGCAGGTTGACGTAAGGGAACTGGACTAGATCCTGGAGTTGGGAGCGTTCGCACAGAACCACCACCAGCTGACGGAGACAATCCAGCTGCCTGGAATCACAGCGGTTGGTCCACGGGTCAGTACTCAAGTACTGTCAAGTACTGACAAAAACAAAAACAAACAGGAAGCTCACATGCTGCAGTCTGGGTTCTGAGTGAGAGCCTCGTACGCCTCACTGTTGTGTCCCAGGTCCAGATGGTGCTTGAATATCCGGGTCCACAGCGCCGCCTGGAGACAAAAACCATCAGCAGCTGAGTCATAGTAACCAGTGACATCATCACCGGATCAGTCATGTGGGCGACATTCATTAGTGCACGCAAACGATATTTGTGACGGATCAGCTGTAGAAACGAAATCAGACACATCAGAGGAGGAAATAGTTCTACAGAACCTGCAGAGGGGGCCATAGAGCCCCCACCTGTAAAAGACTGCATCACAGGTGGATGTAACATGGGATGTGACAGGTGGATGTAACATGGGGTGTGACAGGTGGATGTAACATGGGGTGTGACAGGTGGATGTAACATGGGGTGTGACAGGTGGATGTAACATGGGGTGTGACAGGTGGATGTTACATGGGGTGTGACAGGTGGATGTTACATGGGGTGTGACAGGTGGATGTTACATGGGGTGTGACAGGTGGATGTAACATGGGGTGTGACAGGTGGATGTTACATGGGGTGTGACAGGTGGATGTTACAGGTGAGAAACAAAATCAGACACTCCGCTGAACCGCTTCTCTGGACTGTTTGTTGTTATTTGGTCAATATCCTTAAAAGTACTAAATAGGGTGAAGAATCCTATCCAGCCGTTTCACTGAGTGCTAAATGTTACCTGGCTGTTGATGTCGTTGGCAGTTTCCGTTATTGCCAGAGAGGCCAACTGGATGACAAGTTCCGGCAGACCGACATCCTCCAACAACCGCAGCACCTGCACCAACACAAGAGAGGGGGCGCCGTCAGTCAAACGCCGCTCCGCCTCGCCCACGCTGACATATGTGTTGAGACTCAGGCTGGGATATGGAGCCCAGATGATCTGAGAGGGTGTCATTAGCTGTGCCAGGGTTAATAGAGACAGCATCTCTGGGCTGAACAGAGACGCCGAAGTGGAAGCGCAGGAGAGCGGCTACAGAGTCTCAGAGATACTAGAGAGTTTGTTGGAGTTGTCGGTAGATTTAGAGGCTGGCAGTAACTCAGACACTGCCTGGCTGCTCCGTCTGTTTGGTGATTTGCTTTTCTAGTTATTTTTCACAAATTGTAAGACTCGTTTGTTTTATTACGTCATGTGAAACAATTTGTTACGTTATTTGAAAAGTGCTATGTAAATAAAGTTCATTATTATAATTGTATTTTCACCTTCTTTTAGTCGATGCCTCCCAAAAAATCCAACAAAATTAAAGAAAATTTGGAACTGAAGGTTTTAGAGACGCTCCACCTCAGAGGAAGAGTAGACCTCTGAGGAGGAGCGTCCTCTGAGAAGGGGCGACCTCAGAGAAGGGGCGACCTCAGAGAAGGGGCGACCTCAGAGAAGGGGGGCGACCTCAGAGAAGGGGGGCGACCTCAGAGAAGGGGGGCGACCTCAGAGGAGGTGGCGTTAGGTCCATCTTGGTCCTGGGTCCTCTACCTTGTTGTAGTACTGTAATCTCGGGGTGGGGGCAGCCTCCTCGTCCTCAGCGCCCGTCAGTCTCATCAGGAACTCCTCCTTCTCCACCTCCGTCGCCGCCTCCTGGAAACACTGCAGGGCCTGGAGAGACAGCAAAGGCGATGAGTCAGCAGAACACACGTCCCGCCCCCAGAAACCCACAGCCGTGAGGTGGTTGTCGGATCTCACCTTCTGACCCTCCCCGTCGGCCAGGTAACACTGACCCAGCATGAAACGACAGGAACCGATGTTCACCTGACACCAGGAACCCGTCAGCCTCACGTAGTCCTGCACACACAGCAAAGAAGCACGTCTGAGATGAAGGTGATGACGATGAAGGTGAAGAGGATGAGGGTGATGAGATGCAGGTGATGAGATGGAGGTGATGAAGATGAAGGTGAAACCATAAATCCATCCATTTCCTGGGGGAGCGGCGTTCTGAAGCCAATCCCAGCTGACATTGGAGGCGGGCCACAGGACACAGAAAGTCAGGGGGAAGAAGAAGCAAACTGTCCGGGCTCTTTATGTTTATCGGGTCGGCGGTGCCGAAGATGGGGGGAGAGATGGACCCACCTGTAGCTGCGTGTACTGACAGTTAGCCATCAGACATTCTGGGAACTGGAAGCCCGGGTTACTGGGCCAACTGGGAGAACCGGTTAAGGTTCAGCAACAGACAGGAAGTCACAGGAACAACAAATAGATGCTGGACGTTCTCTAGGCAGCGGGTCCAAAGACCGGGTTCTGACCCACAGGTGGAGCAAATAAACTAGTCAGGCTTTTATTATTACTATTATTCTAGACTTATGTCTGCAGTTCACCTGTCACACAGGTGGAGCTCAGCCAATCACAGGCCACGCCTTTCTCAGAAGCTCGCTGGGTTGGACTGAATGCTACCCAGAGTGGAACAAGATCCCACGGGTCAGAACCACCCGTCACATCAGCGAGGTAGATCATAACGGGCCTGATGAGACGACAATGACCTGATGTGGTTAGGGGTGCAGCAGGAGTTGCAACAAGCCCACTGGTTCTGATACTGGTTCTGATTGACAGCAGGCTGTTCATTACTGGGTTCTGATACTGGTTCTGACTGATACCAGTCCGTTCATTACTGGGTTCTGATACTGGTTCTGACTGATACCAGTCCGTTCATTACTGAGTTCTTGTATGTTTTTACAGTGTAGTTCAACGTGTGGATGGTTCCCACGATGATGATGATGAGGAGGAGGAGGAGGCCCCTAGGGCATAAGCACACGCTGGAAATGAAACGTTTATCTGCTTTAACTCTTCGGGAGGATCTGACAAACGTGGGGAATGTTCATCTGAGCATAGATGCTGGTTCTGGCGGGCTGCAGGTGAGGCCCGTTTGTTTGTCGTATTAAAGATGCGGTTCTGGAGGCGTGGCTCTACGGCTCTAAACCAGCGCCATCGTTTGAGGTGAAGGATACAGCAGCTGGGCCAGCAGGCCGACCACGCTGGAGACCATGTGACTCCAGTGGAGCGGAGCGCTGCTCTGCTGCTGGGCGTAGATCTGGGACACGATCATCTTCCTCGCTGCCGTCTGATAGAAGAGCTCCAGAACCGTCTGTGGACTCAGAGCTGCAGAGAGACACACGGGTCAGAACTCCTCCGTAAACTCATCTCATCATCTAAGGCCGGAGGAGGACATTCTGGACTTCAGAGACGAGCGATGATGTAATGAGTCACCTGATCTGTGGGCGGAGAGGGTCGGCGTGTCCGACAGCTCCAACGCCGTCAGGTGCTGCAGGTTTGCGTCTCTGCAGGAGGACAGGAAACGGGTCAGCAAGAATAAAGGTTCTAGTAAAGGTTCTAGGTTCTTCAGCCGGTGCAGCTGTGACGGATCGCTCCTGCGATGATTGACAGCTTCACCATCAATAACAAGAGAAAGATCCAGACTCGACCTGTCAATCAGACGTCTCAGGCTCGGATCTCTCTCCTGTGATAATCACGTCTTTAAATCTGTGAGACTAAAATCAGATAAAATCTGGTTCTGACTGAATCTTTCTTTACTTTCCTCTCTAATTCAATAAAATGACTCTTTGACCTTTTATGTTTCTAGGAGAACATGCATGAATGGAACGACCTTCAGCGCCTCAGAGGTCATGAGCGGAAAAGAAGGTCCTGTTTTGTCCTCTGCATCACTCTGAAGGGACTGTGGACATGAGGTCACAGGGGTCAGAGGTCAGAGGGAGACCTTTGTTTTTATTTTAGAATCTATTTTCTATTTTTTCAGATAGATCCGTAAAGTAAAGAATAGAACTCAAAGTAAAGAACCGGAACCAAAGACAGAAATAAGTCCTTTGTCTTCATGACCCTCCTTCAAGTGTCTCTCCACGGGGGAACGGTTCCCTCAGCCACTCCTGCAGAACCTCTCCGAACGTGTTAAACTCTAACCTGCTTCTTCAAAACAAGAAAACGCCAGGAGGTTCTGACCCCAACTCTCGCTGTGGATCAGTGAGGCGGATCTCAGGTTTACCTCGGTTCTCCACTGGGACAAACCCAAAAACCCACTGAGAGGATTCAGAGGACAATCAGAAGCAAACAGTGTCTTTGTCTCACTCTGGACCGACGTCCTCGATCTAACGTGTCATGAGTGATGAGATGAGATGAAGAGTGTGAGGAGGTGGCGTCGTGTGGACGTTGGACGGATGATGGGGTCATGGGGTCATGGGGTCTGTGGAACATCTCATGGGATGTTGGTGTGAACTCACATGGTATCCAAGGGAACCGAGGAGGCCAGACTCTGACTGATGTGTTTGAGGAGGTAATAGGAGGAAAGGAGGTGGGAGCTGCGAGGAATCAGGTCCTGTTGGAGCTGCAGCAGCTGAGCCCCCCCGCCCAGAAACACCTGAGACACACACACACACACACAGAGACAGACACACACACAGACAGAGACACACACACATTCACACACACAAATTCAAAAGTTCATACGAGTCAAATCTGGAATCTACAAATATATATTACTGTTACTTTTAAGGTAATTGTATGTATATGTGTGTGTGTTTGTGTATATGTGTATGTGTGTGTGTATATATACACACATACATATATGTACGTGTGTGTGTGTGTACGCGTGTATGTGTGTGTTTGTATGTGTATAAATATGTATGTATGTTTGTTAATGCGTGTATGTGTGTGTGTATGATTGCGTGTGTGTATGTGTGTGTGTGTGTGTGTGTGTGTTTGCATACGTTGTCTCCGAAGCGCAGGTACAGTTTCTGCAGAATCAGCAGGTCTCTACAGAACATGGCCCTGGTCATGGTCATGTGACAGACGGCCTGACAGACGAGGGACACGGCGGCGCTGCTGCCGTACAGCTGAGACAAACCGATCCTGGTGCTGAGGTTCTGACCTGCAAGACACGGATCAGGAGAATGACACCTTCAGCAGGAGGCTCCACCCCCACCTGAGTCATCCCGACGAGAGTTTGTTTCCTACCAGGAGAGACCGGTCCCTCTCCGATCTCAGAGTCCGTCTCCAGGTCCATCTCCCTCAGCAGAACCATCATGGCAGCCAACGGGTTGCGAATGTCCTGCAGTTTGTTCTGGATGTCCTCTATCACGTTATCGCTGCAGGATCGTGGGATAACAGTTTCATTACTTCAAGCAGCTTTCAGACGGGATTCATATGAACAACCGTGATCCGGGTCAGGACTTAAACAGAGGAAACATTTCTCTGTTGAACTGGGTTTATGCACTGACCTGTCGTTGGACAGCATGTTGTCCAGGACCAGGTCGGCGGCCCTCTCAGGGGACTGAAGGTGCTCCAGCGCTTTCTCCATCTCGTACGCCATCTCTCCAGACACGGCGTCACTGACCAGACGCAGACACTGAACCAGCTGCAGCACGTCCCGGCCCACTTCAGGGTCTGAGGAGAACCAAACACACCGCAGCGTTCAGCCAGATGAATCCCACAGACGCTCGTAGGGGTCTGGTCCAAATGAAGACGGGGCGGCACCAATAAAGGATCTGACCAGGCGACAGTGGCGTGAGTGATGTCATACCAAGTGTTAATACCGTCTCCATGAGGCGGGGGACTGGGTCTGTAGGAGCGTTCACGTAGAAACTTCCCATGATGCCTCCTGGTACCGTCCCAGCCCCAGGAGAGCGACACACGTACCTGACCCATCAGATCAGACCACCCTCTTCCATTTCTGATGCCGACGGCTCTATTGTAGGACTTTCTCCAGTGGACAGGGGTCAAAGACCACTCTGACCCGTTAGGGGCTACACAGCCCGCTGTGATGTCACTGTGTGTTCTGACTCCTTTCTTTCAGAACCAGCATCAACTATTTGTTCATTTGTACTACCGCAGCTTCTCTGAGGGAATGACACAGGCTGGCCTTCCCTCACCAGACCATCTGACCCCGTCGGTCCTTCCTTCACCACTTTGGTAGGTTCCAACCACTACAGACCAGGAACACCCAGCAGTCTAGACCTAAAGTTCTGGAGATGCTCTGACCCAGTTGTCTAGCCATCAGATCCTCACGCCTGACCATTTTCCTGCGTCCGAGTTCAAATTCAGGAGGAAATGTTCACCTGCTGCCTGATGAATCCCCCCCATTCACCCTCAATGCTCCCCGGTCGGTGGTTATAATGTTATGGCTGGTTTGGTGTAGAATCGTACAGGAGAAACTGGTTGCTGTTGTGAACCACAACCGCCGGACTACTGGTGTGCAGAGGAGCTTTAGGTGCTGCAGGATTGGTCTCTCAGAAGAAGAAGACACCAGGTGTGCTCACCTTCAGTGATGGGCGTGTCCTCCTCCGAGAACAGGTACTCGTCATAAGACAGGTACAAATGATCCACAGCGAAACATGGCAGCAGGAAGGAGACAAACCCCTGGAACAGAAACAGCAGCGTGGGCACATGTCAACAAAAACAACAACAACGATGATGATGATGATAGTAGTGCCCCTCCGTCTCCACAGGTGTGTAGGAGCCCCACCTGGTCAGGAGGAGCAGCCTTCTTACCTTCTTGAGGAGGCAGACCATGTTGGTGTGTGGGCTGACAGTCACAGCCAGAGGCATGGACAGAGCCTCCTGGTACTGCAGACAGCAGGCGTAGAACTTGGACCAGAACTCCACCTGCAGCTGACGGTACTCCTCCTGAGAAAACTCAAACTCCGTCACGCTGCTCTGCAGCTGCAGGGGGACAGAGAGGACAGAGGAGGGAGGACAGAGGAGGGAGGACAGAGGAGGGAGGACAGAGAGGACAGAGGAGGGAGGACAGAGAGGACAGAGGAGGGAGGACAGAGGGGGCAGAGGACAGAGAGGACAGAGGAGGGAGGACAGAGGAGGGAGGACAGAAAGGACAGAGGAGGGAGGACAGAGGGGGCAGAGGAGAGAGGACAGAGGACAGAAGAAGACAGGGGAGGAAATGAAACGATCTTAGAATCAAAATATAAATTAAAAGCGAACTAAACAGTTTACTGTGTTTCTAGGGTCACTAACCTCAGTCTCCACGGCAACCGTCACCTCCTTCTTCAGAGTCTCCCAGGACAAATCAGTCAACCTCTCTGAGCCCCTGCGGTAGATCTGAAACACCACAGACCAGTTAGCTGCAGCGTGTCAATGTCCTCTCCAGTATGTCACCTGTAGAGTTTTAACTACTGTCTCACCTGTAGAGTTAACTACTGTCTCACCTGTAGACTTTTAACTACGGTCTCACCTGTAGAGTTAACTACTGTCTCACCTGTAGAGTTAACTACTGTCTCACCTGTAGAGTTAACTACTGTCTCACCTGTAGAGTTTTAACTACGGTCTCACCTGTAGAGTTTTAACTACTGTCTCACCTGTAGAGTTAACTACTGTCTCACCTGTAGAGTTTTAACTACTGTCTCACCTGTAGAGTTTTAACTACTGTCTCACCTGTAGACTTTTAACTACTGTCTCACCTGTAGACTTTTAACTACTGTCTCACCTGTAGACTTTTAACTACGGTCTCACCTGTAGACCTTTTAACTACGGTCTCACTGTAGAGTTTTAACTACTGTCTCACCTGTAGAGTTAACTACTGTCTCACCTGTAGAGTTTTAACTACAGTCTCACCTGTAGAGTTTTAACTACTGTCTCACCTGTAGACTTTTAACTACGGTCTCACCTGTAGACTTTTAACTACGGTCTCACTGTAGACTTTTAACTACGGTCTCACCTGTAGACTTTTAACTACGGTCTCACCTGTAGACTTTTAACTACGGTCTCACCTGTAGACTTTTAACTACGGTCTCACCTGTAGTTTTAACTACAGTCTCACCTGTAGAGTTAACTACTGTCTCACCTGTAGAGTTTTAACTACTGTCTCACCTGTAGACTTTTAACTACGGTCTCACCTGTAGAGTTTTAACTACGGTCTCACCTGTAGAGTTTTAACTACGGTCTCACCTGTAGTTTTAACTACAGTCTCACCTGTAGACTTTTAACTACGGTCTCACCTGTAGACTTTTAACTACGGTCTCACCTGTAGACTTTTAACTACAGTCTCACCTGTAGAGTTTTAACTACAGTCTCACCTGTAGAGTTTTAACTACAGTCTCACCTGTAGACTTTTAACTACAGTCTCACCTGTAGACTTTTAACTACGGTCTCACCTGTAGAGTTTTAACTACAGTCTCACCTGTAGTTTTAACTACAGTCTCACCTGTAGACTTTTAACTACGGTCTCACCTGTAGACTTTTAACTACGGTCTCACCTGTAGACTTTTAATTTTGGTCTCACCTGTAGACTTTTAACTACGGTCTCACCTGTAGAGTTTTAACTACGGTCTCACCTGTAGAGTTTTAACTACGGTCTCACCTGTAGAGCTTTAACGATGGCTGAGGCTGTGAAGCACAGGGGAGAGAAGAGAACCTCCAGGTACATTTCCTGTTGACAAAGTACAGATTCAGTATTTGGTCACTGAAGGGCTTTGATGTCTGTGACATGTGACTGGATGTGTTTGTTTGTTTTTTTTTAAATATATATCCTTTGGATCCAAATGTGTTTCTGTTTACTTCTTTCTCATATTAATTACTGTTTTCCTGCAGGAGGTTAAAGGTCACAGTGTGATCAGAGTCTGTAGTCTTACTCTGGGGTCCTGGTCCACGCCCACATGGACCTCCTCCTCAGGCACAGGTTGAACAAACACCTGGTTCCATTGACCGGCCGTGTTACTGAAACAGACATTTATTCATCTGTTAAAGTCAATCACTCAAACCAGGAGGAGGACCGGACCGATGAATACCAGAACCATCAACCCGCTGATGAATACCAGAACCATCAATGGTTCTCCAGGAGGGTGTCCTGGAGGATCTCCTCCCGGCCCTTGATCAGAACATCTTTGAGCTCCTGGACGGTCAGTGGTTCTACATAGTGGCGCCTGAGGTCCTCAGGTCCGGAGAACCTGAGGACCGGTCAGTGGCATCAAGACCTTCACAGTCCTATTAATCTCTGCTAATGTATGTGTGTGTTTCTGTGTGTGTGTGTCTGTGTGTGTGTCTGTGTGTGTGTCTGTGTGTGTGTGTCTGTGTGTCTGTGTGTGTGTTTCTCTGTGTGTGTTTCTGTGTGTGTGTGTCTGTGTTTCTGTGTCTGTGTGTCTGTGCGTTTCTGTGTGTGTGTTTCTGTCTGTGTGTGTGTTTCTGTGTGTGTGTGTGTTTCTGTGTGTGTGTCTGTGCGTTTCTGTGTGTGTGTGTGTGTGTCTCTCTCTGTGTGTGTGTCTGTGTGTGTGTGTCTGTGTTTCTGTGTGTGTGTTTCTGTGTGTGTGTGTCTGTGTTTCTGTGTGTGTGTGTCTGTGTGTGTGTGTGTGTCTGTGTGTGTGTGTCTGTGTGTGTGTCTGTGTGTGTGTGTGTGTCTGTGGTTCTGTGTGTTTGTGTGTGTTTCTGTGTGTGTGTTTCTGTGTGTGTGTTTCTGTGTGTGTGTCTGTGTGTGTGTGTGTGTCTGTGTGTGTGTGTCTGTGTGTGTGTGTCTGTGTGTCTGTGTGTGTGTGTCTGTGTGTGTGTGTCTGTGTGTCTGTGTGTGTGTGTGTGTCTGTGTGTGTGTTTCTGTGTGTGTGTTTCTGTGTGTGTGTTTCTGTGTCTGTGTTTCTGTGTCTGTGTCTGTGTTTCTGTGTTTCTGTGTGTCTGTGTGTGTGTGTGTGTGTCTGTGTGTGTGTGTGTGTCTGTGTGTGTGTGTGTGTCTGTGTTTCTGTGTGTGTGTGTTTCTGTGTGTGTGTGTTTCTGTGTGTGTGTGTTTCTGTGTGTGTGTGTCCGTGTGTCTGTGTGTGTGTGTGTCTGCGTGTATGTGTCTGCGTGTGTGTGTCTGTGTGTGTGTGTCTGTGTGTGTCCGTAGTTTAAAGCGTCCTGACTGGACCGATCCGGATCCCAGAAGGTTAGACTCTCTGTTAGAGGGAGAAGACTGAGCGTCCAATCATTTCTTCTGACCTTTGAACTACAAGGATGACAGACGCTGCCTCTGCTGGTCACTCCTGGAACTACTTACTGTTCAAAGTTGATGTATTTGACCACGGTGGTGTTGGAGTCGTCGACCCACACCGCCCAGATGTCTGTGGAGGTTAGAATGAAATCCACCAGAGTCTCCTGTGGACAGACAGGCAAACACACTTCAATCAAGCGGGTCATGCGTTGATGGGAGGGGCTGGGAGAAGACCTCCACCTGGCGTTTACCTGTGTGGTGAAGAGAGAGGAGATGTGGTCCAGGCTGTAGCGGCTGTTCTCTGTGGCGACCAGCTGCAGGACAGTGAACTGTCCCCTCTGAGGGACGGCCATGTAGACGCAGACACAGAGGCCGGTGGTGGGGGAGAAGGCCAGCCTCAGACGGTGACCCTGACCGGCCAGACGCCTCACGCCCTTACAGGCCGGCATGTAGTCCAGCATGTCCGCCTCCAGGAGACACGCCTGCTCCTGCAGGGGGAGGAGGAACAACAACTCCTTAACTGCCCCTCAAACAATATCGGAACGTTCCAGAGAGTTTGAGAAATATCGTTTCCCCCCAAAAAATGTTAGCGAATCAAAAGCAACTATTTCTAAACATTAAAACTATTTTTGAAGGGATGAATAATTTCACCCGGGAGAAGTCTGGGATCCAAGAGAGAAATGTGACAGAGGGTCTCACCCTGAGGGACCACATGCGGAGCTTGTGGTCCTGACAGAGGGCGAAGATGAAGGAGTCTTCCTCCAGCTCTCTGACAGCCAGATTGAGGACCAGGTCAGCCGGACTCTGTTCTCCTCGGATGGCTGTGGGCATCCAGCCTGATATCCTCTTCATCATGGAGCTCCTCTTCAGCTCCAGCACCGACACGCCGCCTGAGACACACATGTTTGTAGCACTTTGAGATTTGATCCAAATGTAAAGTGCATTATAAATTAAATGTATTATTATTACATGTGTGAGCACGCACACACACACACACACACACACACACACACACACACACACACACACACACACACACACACACACACACACACCCACCCACCCCTGTGGAACCAGTGAGGCGGTCTGTTACCCAGAGTGCCGTGCGGTGGCAGAGTGACCACCATGATGCCTCCAGCAGGTGAATTCAAAGCGTAGTTGGCTGCTCCGGACTGACTGAGCCAGGCGGTGGAGGTGATGGGACCCCCCGTCTGACCCACTGAGGTGGGGATGATGGCGCTGTGCGAGGGGTCTTGCAGACTCAGCTTCCCCACATCAGTGAAGATGGACTGCATGTGAAGCTCCGTCACCAGCTCCTGAAGAGAACCAGAACCAGCGTCTGTTAGGGACCTAAAGAACCTCGGTACCTTCAACCACCGTCTGTGAGGGAATGTCAGGACCACCAGTATGTCGTAATAAACCTTTACTAACACCGCTGCGTAACCATTCTGTAAACTACGGTGTCTCACGAGACACATTCACGTGTGAGACACGAGGACGCCCCCGCTCTCTTCTCAGGTCATGTCTCCTGTGAGGGGAAACTCCCCCTCCGCACCTCTGAGAACGATCCATGAAACAGTTTGTGAACCGGGAACATCATCACCAGCTGTTGTTGTTTACTCACGCTGCGGTACATGCGCGAGGGGTGGGGCAGCACCAGCCGGTGGACGCTCTGATTGGTGGAGACCAGGATGATGACATTGTTGAGGGTCTCCTGGATGGTGACGCCCCCTGGAAGCACGCTGCAGTGGCTCAACTTGAGTTTGACGGCGTTGTTGAGCAGGTTGGTGTCCAGAGATTGTTCCACCAGCTGCACCGCATCTCCAGATGTGGACCTGAACACACCACCACACAGCATTAGCTCAGAACCGTGAACCCGTCAGTTCTACCGGTTCAGACATTTTTGAAACGATTAATCGACTAATAGGATCATTTTTTTCCTTCTGGTTAAATAATTAAGTAAAAATAAGAAATACATACACAATTCCTAAATGGGTCTTACCTTATTATTAGCTGTTGAATTTAGCTTTAGCTTGTTTTAGGCACTTAGCAACTAACAATTAAACCAACAAAGATGAACTCTTCTTTCCAAAAACATCTTTTAATGAGAACACTGCTTTTATACCAGACTGTAAAACCAAACAGGTTTTAATACCAACAGTAGATTTGCTGAACTGGAAGTTGTTCCTATCATGTTGCTTCTATTTGGCACTTTGCTGCCGATACCAAAGGTAAACAAAATGTAAATATAAATACTACAAAAAAAAAAATATATATATATATATATATATATATATATATATATATATATATATATATATATATATATATAAAAAGACGGCAGTTTCTCTCAGATGACATTTCTAACTGTTGAATTAGGATAAGCGGTTCAGAAGCCAGACGGTGCAACCATTTGACTCCACTACCCATAATGCATTGCAACGTAAACAACAATGGCAACCTAGGAGTTCAATTATTTTTTCCAAAATTTGTCCACATCCACATTAATGGACCCCCTACAGGGAGGAGGTTTGGAGGTTGGAGGAAAGGTGGAAAAGGGCTGAGGTTACTGACCAGTGGATGAATCTGTTACTGGTGACGGAGAGCAGCTTCCCACTCTCCTCATAATGAAACGCTCCAGCACTGTCGGGAAACTTCACGCCACCAGGAAGAGCACTCACACCTGCTGACAGGAAACACAGTTACTAAACTCAGTACATGTCTTCCCTCCACAGAGGTCCAGCATTTAGATTTATTACCAGCAACAATAATAGTTATGTCAAAGACAATCCAATTCTCAGCAACACACTAGTTGCAGCAGGTAAAAATCTCCATACAGAGACTAAAAACACAACCGACTATGAAATAATCAATCCCATGTGACCCAGTTTTATTTGGGGCCCCTGGAGTTTGTGGAGGACAGTGGGTGAGAGGAGATCCTGGACAACAACACTCACTGTTGGGGCTGTGAGCAGCTCCTTTAGCACAATATACCCCACCAAAGGTATTTGAGAGAGAGAGAGAGAGAGAGAGAGAGAGAGAGAGAGAGCTGCAGCAGTGAGCCTGTTCAACAGCTCAATGGGAAACTGTTGTGCCTAAAACTCTATAATATGTTATTTACTTAGCAAACTTGATGTTATTTCTTTGATAATATTGATGTAAAAACATTTATTTATTATTGTTAATTATTCTTTTGTGGTTTTATTTGACCTTTTCCATGATGATTGTATTTGCTTATAATTTGCGTATTTGACACTATGAAAAGTTCTGTTTACTAATTTTATGGAATGTTACTTTCCAGCTGACTATGTTGTTTGTATTTATGTTTTGCTGTTGCTACTTACAATAAAGTTTATTTTTAAAAAGTTGACAAGACTGACAGGTGAGCAGTCGCTCTAGAGTTAGCGGCTAACTAGCTATCTACGGTATTGAGAGGAGATGATATTTAAACACGGACTGAGGAGATGCTTAACTACTACTAGGTTAATGTTTTAGTCCGACACGTTTTCCGTCCAAGAGCTTAAACTCATTCCGGTCGTATATGTTAAAATAACGGTGTTAGCCAGCGTGTTAGCGGGGCTAGCTGTTAGCATGTGAGAACATTCAACTCTTGCGCGAAGACAGGCTCGTGGTTATCGAGGAATGCGGTTAAAAATCTGTGAAGAATCGTGTTAACGTTTACCGAGATTTACAGTCACGTCTCTGAACCGCTGCAGAGTTTCCCTCTCAAATCCACAGATCTCTATGAAGCTTCGCTCCAGCACTGCCGCCATCTTCGCCTCATGGAGCTCTGACGTCAGCAGGACGAGGTCGCGCGCTGTCCGTTCAAACGCTTAAAGAGGCAGAACGCAGAAGAAGAAGAGGAACGCAGAAGAAGATGAAGACGAATTCAACCCCAAATAACCTTAAAATATTTCAATAACTATCAAGATGTATCCATTTAAAGTGTCTTTGGGTCTCTTCATAAATTTATATGGATATAAATTTAAGTTCTGTTATTATAATTATTATAATAATTATTATTTTTAGGTGCTTGATGGTTTTAATAGATATTGTATTGCTTCAGGTTCCATGTTCAATTCCATTGTTGCGCCGCATAATAATTCCCCTCCTGTTTGTGCTGTCAGTCAGCTGATGGTAACACAACCCTTACACTTTAATCCTCTAACAGTTTGACAGTTTCACAAAGCCATTTAGTTTTAGAGTCTAAAATATCAGCAGGTCCTGATCTTTTTAGAGTCTGATTGTTTAAAGCTGGCAGTTGATTGTATATCTCCACTTGTAACTCACCTCTTCAATCTCTCCCGGGACTCAGGTGAAGTTCGCTGACTGTGCATCACTTTGGTGTCTAAGGGCAGGTAAGACCAAAATTGTACTTGTTACTATGTGTGAGTAATCTGTTCCTGTATGTGAGTAATCTGTTACTGTTTGTGAGTAATATGTTACTGTTTGAGTAATATTTAATATGTGTGAGTAATCTGTTCCTGTATGTGAGTAATCTGTTACTGTTTGTGAGTAATATGTTACTGTTTGTGAGTAATCTGTTACTATGTGTGAGTAATCTGTTACTATGTGTGAGTAATCTGTTCCTGTATGTGAGTAATATGTTACTGTTTGTGAGTAATATGTTACTGTGTGAGTAATATTTTACTATGTGTGAGTAATCTGTTACTGTGTGTGAGTAATCTGTTACTATGTGTGAGTAATATTTCTCTCCTCAGCTGATGTTTTTAGATGCATGTTCAACACAGGCATCATAAAGGGGCGTGCTCAACACAAGCATCATAAAGGGGCGTGTTCCGCAGCCTCATAAAGGCGCCGCGGCGAGGGAGGGGTTAGGAAGCGCGGGTCATGTCGAGGTATTTGTATATTTCTATCCTTCCTTACGTTTAACTGACTCTTTCTCTGAGTGAATGAATCAATGTTGTGACTGAAGACAGAAGTTAAGTAGAAACTAAACGATCACAGTTTCAGCGTTCAGTCGCGTCTCTGGACTCAACTGTGTCAATAAATCCACCGGGTTGGTCGACGGCGAGATGGGAGGAGTTACGTTTCATGGGAGGGATGAGCGGCCTGACATTAATGCTTTTATGTTCCACAGCAGAAAAGACTTTTACATTTTATTATGCATATATGATTACACCGGTTCTGATCTGCTCTAGCATCTTTCTTTCCAGGACCACTGGTGACGGTTCTGAAGGACCGCGGCGATGTCTCGTAAAATGTTTTCAAAGTTTTCAAAGAAGTCGGCCTTCGCCCGGAGGAAGAATGTCCCGTCTGAAAGCTCGGACGAGTCCCTCACTCAGGTACCGTCAGACGAACCGGACTTCTGTGTCTGAGATTCTGGTTCTGTTTGATTTAGACATTATTTCTATTCTAACGTAAAATAATCCAGATTCAAACATGAAAGAATGACCCTGGATCAGAACCAGATGCGTGACTGCAGAACCATATTAATCTGGACGGGCAGGAAGTTAATTGTAGCTGTGACTCCGCCTCCCGATGCAGTTGTGACCTCAGTCATGGCGGCGTTTGGTTTCAGACGTCTACACAGATGCGTCACCTGCATGGTTCCGGGTTGAATGGGTCCTGGTTGACTTGTTCCTGGTTCTGGTTTGACTGAATCCTGTTTGAGTGGTTCTTGGTTCCTGGTTGACTGCTGATCTTCATCAGCAGCTTCTACAGGAGTCCAGTGGGGATCTTCATCAGCAGCTTCTACAGGAGTCCAGTGGAGATCTTCATCAGCAGCTTCTACAGGAATCCAGTGGGGATCTTCATCAGCAGCTTCTACAGGAGTCCAGTGGGGATCTTCATCAGCAGCTTCTACAGGAGTCCAGTGGGGATCTTCATCAGCAGCTTCTACAGGAGTCCAGTGGAGATCTGTCACTGGATCTTTGCAAACAGCTTTGATCTTTCTGTGAACTTTAATGTCTGATTGTTTTGAGTGGAGGGAGGCGGGCGAGTGAGAACCTCCTAGGAGCTGCTGGGTTTCACTGAACGCGACATGAACCTCATGAAGGAGTTCAAAGTATGTGATTATTTCTTCCACAGAAAAAAGGAGACGCCGCCTCTACTAAAACGGATTTACCTGATGTGGGCGGAGCCAAAGATAAAAAAAGAGGTAAGGAGGAAATCATTCACAGTCAGCTGAGCGCTATCATCGTCTTCACCTCCTCGTGCTTCCATCTTCATCTTGAAGGACACATCAAGGTCAAAATACTGCCTAATGTACCAAACCACTGACAGCGCCCGCGGCCCGGACCTGTCAGTGGTTATAATGTTATGGCAAATTGGTATATAATGAGATTTAGAACAACCTTTGACTGTGTTAGAATTTTACCATCAATCTATAAGCACTTTATTTTGATGAAAGCCCCCCCACTCCTGGGGGCTTTCATCACCGCTATAGAAAAAGTCCTATTGGATAAGGAGGATTTGAACCGTCGTAATGCCCGCCCACTTTTAACGCCGACCCACGAGGATTTCTGGACGGACTTCTGTGGGTCATTTTGAGGAGTGCAGATTCTGAGGCGTTGAAAACAAACACAATTCTCCCTCTTAAAGTTTCATTTAGAAACGTGTCCGAGATAATTAAGGTTGTCGGATCCCGGCAGGTGAGAAGGGGGAGGGGCAACAGCCAGAGGACCACGAGCTGTCAATCACAGATAAAGGTTTAACACCCGACCTTTGACCTTCATCCGTTGAAACAGACTTCCTGTCCCTGCTGCGCAGAAAGAGGAAGGTTCAGGAGAAAGTGCCGAGCTCCTCCAACTCCGTGGTAAGGACCCGTATCCGAACACCTGATCCGATCCGACCCAGCGGTCGTCACAGACGGACTTTTCTCTTCTAGTGGAGCTCTGAGGATCCGGAGAGGAAGGGAAGCCGCCAGGATCTGCAGGAGTTTGCCTCCATCCAGGAAGAGAAAAAAGAAGGTGGGTCTCAAAGGGTCTGATGGTACCGGTCGTGATTCTGTCCTTGAGTGGTCCGATCTTCTTCCCCGTCTTGTTTTCTGGGCTCTGAATGTGGATCTCGTGTGATCCAGCACACGGTCCTAGTAAATCATGTCTCCATCTTTGTTTTATTCACTTCCCCCGGAACACCACCAAAGAAAGAAAGATTGATTGATTGATTGATTGATTGATTGATGGATGGATGTTGAGCTGTTAGAATCCAAAGCGGTTCTGACCCGACGTTTGTTGGGATTGGGAGACGTGTGAAGAAAGTTGGTGTGATTTGATTGGTGGTTGACCTTCACGTCTTTGTGTTCTGGACCCAGATTTATCGGACTGGCAGAGTTCTGTCTCTCCCAGGCCTGAACGGTTTGAGCGTTGGTCCAGTCCATCTCCAGAGAAACAGGGCGGAGTCACCGTGTTGTCGCTGGGCAGCAGCCCCCCCCACCCTGAGAAAGGAGAAGGTAAGGCGGTCCATCATGTTTACCAGAGGTGGAGAACACCGAAGCAAAGGACATAAAAGCTGTGGCCCCTCAGGTTCCTCCAACTCTGTGACGATGGTGGGAGTGGGACGGATGGAAGACTGTGACCGGCAGAAGGAGCCGGTCAGAACCGGTTCACCTCCTCCTCTGCAAACCCAAATATTTAAAGTCATCGACTGGTTCTCCGAAACCCAGCAGCGCCGTCCAATTGACGCGAGTCACGTCCCGGACCTCCATGTGAGTAAAGCGGTGCATGAGGACATCAAAGCCTTTCTTCTCAAGCGACTCCAAACCAGGTCAACGCAAAGATGCAAGTCACCCGCTAACGGGTCGAGTCACGTCTGACTCGTGTTCTACTCGTGTTCTACTCGTGTTCTACTCGTGTGTGTACTCGTGTGTGTACTCGTGTTCTACTCGTGTTCTACTCGTGTTCTACTCGTGTGTGTACTCGTGTGTGTACTCGTGTTCTACTCGTGTGTGTACTCGTGTGTGTACTCGTGTGTGTACTCGTGTTCTACTCGTGTGTGTACTCGTGTTCTACTCGTGTGTGTACTCGTGTGTGTACTCGTGTTCTACTCGTGTGTGTACTCGTGTTCTACTCGTGTGTGTACTCGTGTGTGTACTCGTGTGTGTACTCGTGTGTGTACTCGTGTGTGTACTCGTGTGTACTCGTGTGTGTACTCGTGTGTGTACTCGTGTGTGTATACAGGACAGACCTGCACTCGTCTTCCAGGAGACTCTAATATCTGAGACGGAGGAGGAGGAGGAGGAGGAGAAACCCGGTTCCTCCTGTGGAGCAGCGCTGGAAGAAGAAGCTGGAACTCCGTCCAGTGAAGGTGGAGCGGTGGAGGAGAAGCCGGCGGCTGTGACCTCCAGGAGGTATTCCTCAGCCTCTAACATACGAGTTTCAGATGTCCTTCAGGGGTCAGAGGGACGTCTCCCAGAAGAGACGCGGTAGTTCAGGGGGAGATGAAAAACATGAAAGTCTTTTAGATATAAAAGCCAAAAATGTAGAAATCCCATCTTATTCTCCTCTTCTCTCCATAGCTCCACCTTCTCCTCCACCTGCTCCTCCTCCTCCTCCTCCTCCTCACAACCAGAGCAGCGGCTCAAGCGGAGCAGCTCCACCTCCCAACCGCAGCTGCAAGATAAACAGGGGCGCTTTAAGACGCGGCGGGTCAGCTGGGCCCGGCGGGTGACGAGAGCCCCCCGCTCCTTCGCCCACCGCAAAGGCCCGCCCCTCTCGGCGTCGGACGGCAGCTCCTCCACTGACGGGTTGGACATCGCAGAAAGGTAAACGAGCAGTTTCACCTGTCTGTGACTAAAGTGTCCTCAGACGGTACCTAAAGAAGAACTCGTCCCCGACAGAAGGGGTCTAACCCCTGAAGACCCCAAGTCCCCTGCGTTGTACCGTAAAGACCCGGTGTACCACCACCAGACTGACTTTTATTAACGCTGTTCTTTCCTGTTTGCCTTCAGTGTTGCGGCCGGCGGACTCAGGAAACACAAGGTACATCGTTGATTCTTTGAAGGACTTTCAGGTCACAGGATGAGAATGTCAAGAGTTTTCCTGACGCTGCGTCCAGGTCCCTGAAGAACTGGAGGGTTCAGAGAGGTTTGAGGAGCTCAGTCTGTCGTCAGACTCCGCCTCAGACGACGACGTCGACTTAAACCATCAAAAAGCTGCTCTGATCTTTGAGAAGATGCACTCGGGCTCCTTTGGTAAGACTTACATGTATGAGACAGTCCAGGTTCACACAGTGAAACAGTCCAGGTTCACACAGTGAGACAGTCCAGGTTCACACGGTGAAACAGTCCAGGTTCACACAGAGAGACAGTCCAGGTTCACACAGTGAGACAGTCCAGGTTCACACAGTGAGACAGTCCAGGTTCACACGGTGAAACAGTCCAGGTTCACACAGTGAGACAGTCCAGGTTCACACAGTGAGACAGTCCAGGTTCACACAG